>UESW01002922.1:0-14183 GCA_900491605.1 Calamus simplicifolius
TTGCGATCGATCCGATCGGCGATGATCCGATGGTTGCGATCGATCGAAGCCATGATCGATCCCGGTCGGCGACGACCGATCTTGGACCGTTGCGATCGATCCGATCGGCGATGATCCGACGGTTGCGATCGATCGAAGCCATGATCGATCCCGGTCGGCGACGATGATCTCGACCGTTGCGATCGATCCGATCGGCGATGATCCGACGGTTGCGATCGATCGAAGCCATGATCGATCCCGATCGGCGACCGATCTCGGACCATTGCGATCGATCCGATCGGCGATGATCCGATGGTTGCGATCGATCGAAGCCATGATCGATCCCGGTCGGCGACGACCGATCTCGGACGTCGATCGATCCGATCGGCAACAATCGACGGTTGCGATCGATCGAAGCCATGATCGATCCCGGTCGGCGATGACCGATCTCGGACCGTTGCGATCGATCCGATCGGCGATGATCCGACGGTTGCGATCGATCGAAGCCATGATCGATCCCGGTCGGCGACGACCGATCTCGGACGTCGCGATCGATCCGATCGGCGACGATCCGACGGTTGCGATCGATCGAAGCCATGATCGATCCCGGTCGGCGACGATATCTCGACCGTTGCGATCGATCCGATCGGCGACGATCCGACGGTTGCGATCGATCGAAGCCATGATCGATCCCGGTCGGCGACGACGATCTCGGACCGTTGCGATCGATCCGATCGGTCCGATGGTTGCGATCGATCCAAGCCATGATCGATCTCGGTCGGCGACGACCGATCTTGGACCGATCGATCGATCGCGAATCCATCGATCCATGATCGATCCCGGTCGGCGATGATCCGATGGTTGCGATCGATCGAAGCCATGATCGATCCCGGTCGGCGATGACCGATCTCGAACCGTTGCGATCGATCCGATCGGCGATGATCCAACGGTTGCGATCGATCGAAGCCATGATCGATCCCGGTCGGCGACGATCGATCTCGGACCATTGTGATCGATCCAATCGGCGATGATCCGACGGTTGCGATCGATCGAAGCCAGTAGACCAAGACAGTTTCACGGGCATAGTGCTGCGGCCCTTCAGCTTCACTTCTAGATGGTTCTTGGCTGCTCGTAGTCCCATTTGGGAAACTTTAAAAGGGTGGGGGGGAGCATGAGTCGCGAAGAGAGCGAGGGGAGAGACGCCGAGAGCTCGCCGTGGAGATCGAGATCTTTCCTGTTGTCGGCGTGTTTTTCATCTTGTTCATGTTGCCGCTCTGAGTGATCTATCAAAGCTAAGGATACTAGGGTTTTGGAGTTTGTCTTAGACGCGGTTTCTAAAGGTTTGTTATCTACCTTTCTAGGGCTTTTTTTACCCCCTGTTTTGGATCGTTTCTTTGTTCTTTTTGGCCCCTGTTTATCTGTTTGGATCAAAGTCTTTCTTTAGTTTCTAGTCATTTAACTTTCGTTTTTCTTGTATCTTATCTTTTTAATATATATATATATATATATTAAAAAGAATATTCAGATTTCCTTAAACAATATTTTATTTCATAATTCTTTTTAATATTTTATAAAATTTTTTTTTTAAAAAAAACATTGTGACGCAATACTTGCGTCGCTAAATAAAAAATTATTTTTATTAATTTACTATTTTATTGCATCTCTATTGCGTCGCTATTTAATATAATTAATTTTTTAAAAACATTGCGACGCACATGTTTGCATCGTAATTTTTTTATTTCATAATTATATTTTATAAAAATTAATTTTATTTAAAATAATTGCGACTCAATTAGTGCGTCGCTAAATTAAAAATAATTTCTCTAATTTTTTGGTTTATTACGTCGCTAATGCATCGCTATTTAACATAATTAATTTTTTTAAAAACATTGCGACGCATAGGGTTGCATCACAATTTTTTATTTTATAATTATAATTTATAAAATTTAATTTTATTTAAAATAATTGTGGCGCAGTTAGTGCATCACTAAATTAAAAATAATATTTTTAATTTTCTAGTTTATTGCATCGCTAATGCATCGCTATTTAACATATTTAATTTTTTTAAAAACATTGCGATGCACTGAGTTATGTCACAATATTTTTTTCTCATATTTATATTTTATAAAAATTAATTTTTTTTAAATTATTTGCGATGCAATTGGTGCGTCGCTAAATTAAAAATAATTTTTCTAATTTTTTGATTTATTGCAATGCGTCTATTTAACATAATTAATTTTTTTAAAACATTGCGACGCACTGAGTTACGTCACAATATTTTTTTTCTCATATTTATATTTTATAAAAAATTAATTTAAAAATATTGCGATGCATTATTGCATCGCTAAATAAAAAAATTAATTTTTTTTATTTTCTGATTTATTGAGTCGCTAATGCATCGCTAATTGCGTCGCAATGTTTTGTTGTCACGGAGGCATCGCAAAGTGGTTACAATTTAGCGATGCATAATTGCGTCGCTAAATTTGCATCGCTATTCAGTATTTTCTTGTAATGGTTAAAATTATGTATATTTATAAGATGAAGTGTACAATATACCATAGTTGTCTCTTTGATTTTTAAAATATGGTTGTATTAATGTAAAAGTTGTTTCACTTGCACATACCTTGTAAGCAATCAAGTTATTAAAGAGGTTATCGACCATATGTCAGTGTGTGTATATATATATATCTATAT
Organism: Calamus simplicifolius; assembly: GCA_900491605.1. Classification (NCBI taxonomy): domain Eukaryota; kingdom Viridiplantae; phylum Streptophyta; class Magnoliopsida; order Arecales; family Arecaceae; genus Calamus; species Calamus simplicifolius. Next base: position 2,674 of record UESW01002922.1, read on the forward strand.
AGGTTAAACTGTTATTTTTTTATTTTTATTTTTAAATAGAGCTTAAAACTCAAATTCAAATCCTTTCAATGCCGGTTCTAATATTCTTAGAATTAATATTATTTACAACACTATTTGACAAATGAATAAAAGCATCAATCTATATAAATGCAATGCTTGAAGCCTAGATTACTCTAAAACATGAGTGCATATCATGCGATACCGAGATAATTATACCTTTGCTCTCTTTAGAATAATATCGAGATCTTCTCACCTGAAGATGTCTAGATATCAATTATGTGAGGTGCAAGTTGTTGCCTTGTTGGTTTTGGAGTGTTGTAGCTTCAAAAATATTACCTAGTTATTTTGTTTGATTAAAATTAAAAGAAAAAGAAGAAAAAGAAGAATAATTATACTTTTGTAGCTATATATATATATATATATAATTTTTGGCATTGTATTTATGACCATGAATATATATGAAAAGAATATGGATCAACTATTTATATTTTGTTATTGATATAAACAAAATATATTTAAAAATAAGTATTTAAGATTAAAATTTTTGATCGAATAAATAATGACTCAAAGAGAAAGTATTCATTATTATTATATTATCATCCTAAAACAGCTACCAAAGACAAATACATGAGTCACAGTATATTCCAAACAAGCCTTGGCCAACTTATTTAAGGCTGATAAGGTAACAATCACTACATGCGGGGATATCAAAGTCATTAGAACTTTGGATAGCATAACGTCTGCGTCAAGGGCAAACCTTGAATCAATAACGTGCAGGCATATGATGCATGACGTGTAGGACAAGGGCAATTAAACGCATAACCATCGTAGATACATTAAAAAAAAAAAAACAGTGCCAAAACAAAAAAACAAAAGAAAAGAAACCATTAGCTTCCTCCCTCCCTTCCCGTCGATCCCCCGTAGTACCGGAGGCACCGACCCTCATCCTTGACTTTTTTCTTGTTACAATACACAAGGAGGGGGGGGGGAGGGGGGGGGGGGGGGGGCAGGGACCGAACACCAAGGAAGGAGGGAAGCAGAGAAAGGGGACGCCAAAGCAAACAGATGAGAAATCGGAGGGGCTGGAGGTTCCGCCGGAGGAGGGCAGCTATCGAAGCAAATGGAGAGAAGCCGAGAGAGAGGGTCTATCAGAGCGAATGGAGGGAGGGGGGCACCGGAGCGAACATGAAAGAAGGAGCTACCAGAGCGAACAGAGAAAAGCCGAGAGAGAAGGTCCATCGGAGCGAACAGGCGGGAGGCACTGGAGCAAACGGGGGAGGAAGGGAGGGAGGGGGGTGAGGGTTTTAAGGGTAGTTTAGGAAATTAAAAAACTTAGGAGTGTAGAGAGCAATTTTTGTGGAAGCTCCCGATTTACAATGGTTTAACTAATTGCCATGGGTTCAAAATGATAGTTTTAACCTGACCTGATTTATACAAATTAACTTTATTTCTTGTATGTAAATTTTAACTCTTATATGAATTATATAAAAAATATTTAACTTGTATTGATTTTTACTAAATAAAAATCAAGTGACATAAGTTTAAGAAAGGATATTTCTTTTCTTAATTGAATGGGGAATAAAAATAATTTGTTATTTTTAAATTTTCTATTATAACATTGACACTAGAATTTGAAATAAATTTGAGACAAATTAATAATGGTTATCATATCTATGATAACATTTAGTGGATTATCCAACAAGATCTATCATAAAATAGCAATATCATGATTAAAACATGCCAAAAACTTGTCAAGCTAACATTATAGTGCTGCCTAAATAATTTCTATATGAAAACATCGCATTTTCTTTGATAGCTTTGATTTGATACCTTAATATAAAGCATATTCTATTTTAGCTCGATTTCTAAATCATGGAAAATCTAATAGTGGAAAATGATTTACAGTGGTTTAACTAATTACAATGGGTGTAAAATGATAGTTTTAACCCTTACCTAATTTATACAAATTAACTTTATTTCTTATATGTAAATTTTAACTCTTATATGAAATTATATAAAAAATATTTAACTTTGTATTGATTTTTACTAAATAAAATCAAGTCACAAAAGTTTAAGCAAGGATGGATCATCTTGTTGCGCTAATTGAAAGTTTAAACATGACCCGCAATAATAAACATAGTAGATAATATATTTCACCTAAATTATTACCAATTTTTTAAAATTTTAAATACAAGTTGGAAAGATTTTTTTAATCAAGTATATGATAATTCATGGCGCTATGTGCAAGATAATCTTGTCATAATGATTGTGGGGGCATATAATTAAAAATGGGTTAAAATTATTTATATTTATATGATGAAGTGTACAAATATATCATAGCTGTCTCCTTGATTTTTGGAATATGATTGTATTAATGTAAAAGTTGTTTCACTTGCACATAGCAACCAAGTTATTAAAGAGGTTATCGACAAAATGCTATTATGTATATATATATATAGGTTAAACTATTATTTTTTAATTTTTTTTTCAAAATTAAGTTTAAAACTCAAATTCAAACCCTTTCAATGTCGGTTCTTATATTCTTAGAATTAATATTATTTACAATACTATTTGACAAACGAATAAAAGCATCAAACTATACAATGCTTAAAGCCTAGATTACTCTGAAATGCGAGTGCATATCATGCGATACCGAGATAATTGTACCTTTGCTCTCTTTAGAATAATATTGAGATCTTCTTATCTGGAGATGTCTAGATACCAATTATGTGAGGTGCAAGTTGTTGTCTTGTTGGCTTTGGAGTGTTGTAGCTTCAAAAATATTACCTAGTTATTTTGTTTGATTAAAATTAAAAGAAAAAGAAGAAAGAAGAAGAATAATTATACTTTTGCAGCTATATATATATATTTTGGCATTCTATTTAAGATCATGAATATATATGAAAAGAATATGGATCAACTATTTATATTTTTTTATTGATATAAACAAAACGTATATATATATAATTTTGGCATTCTATCCAAAGTTGATACATTAAAAAACAGTGCCAAAACAAAAAAACAAAAGAAAAGAAACCATTTGTGGCTTACCATGATCCAGCTTCCCCCCTTTTGTCGATCTCCCCTAGCACCGGGGGCACTGACCGTCCTCCCCGATCTTTTCTTGTCTCGATGCTCGAAAAAGGAGGCAAGGACCCGAACGATCGGGGAAGGAGAGAAGCGGGAAAGGAGGCGCCGAAGCGAACAGGTAAGAAGTCGAAGGGGCTGAAGGGTCCGTCGAAGCGAACGGAGGAGAAGTCGAAGGGGGGCAGCTACCGAAGGGAATGGAGGGAAGCAGAGAGAGAGAGGGTCTATCAGAGCGAACGAAGGAGAGGAGGCGGGGGGGGGGCGCCGGAGCGAACGTGGAAGGGGGGGCTACAAGGTGGAAGGGGGGGCTACAAGAGCGAACGGAGAAAGCTGAGAGAAGGTCCATCGGAGCGAAGGCACTAGAGCGAACAGGGGAGGGAGAGAGGGGGCGAGGGTTTTAAGGGTAGTTTAGGAAATTAAAAAACTTAGGGGTGTAGAGAGCAATTTTTGCTGTGCAAATATAAGCTCCCGATTTTAATGGTTTAACTAATTGCCATGGGTTCAAAATGATAGTTTTAACCTGACCTGATTTATACAAATTAACTTTATTCTTGTATGTAAATTTTAACTCTTATATGAATTATATAAAAAATATTTAACTTGTATTGATTTTACTAAATAAAAATCAAGTGACATAAGTTTAAGAAAGGATATTTCTTTTCTTAATTGAATGGGGAATAAAAATAATTTATATTTTTTAAATTTTCTATTATAACATTGACACTAGAATTTGAAATAATTTTGAGACAAATTAATAATGGTTATCATATCTATGATAACATTTAGTAGATTATCCAACAAGATCTATCATAAATAGCAATATCATGATTAAAACATGCCAAAAACTTGTCAAGCTAACATTATAGTGCTGCCTAAATAATTTCTATATGAATACATAGCATTTTCTTTGATAGCTTTGATTTGATACCTTAATAAAACATGTTCTTTTAGCTCGATTTCTAAATCATTGAAAATTTAATAGTGGAAAATGATTTACAGTGGTTTAACTAATTACCATGGGTGTAAAATGATAGTTTTAACCCTTACCTAATTTATACAAATTAACTTTATTTCTTATGTAAATTTTAACTCTTATGGAATTATATAAAAAATATTTAACTTTGTATTGATTTTTACTAATAAAAATCAAGTCACATAAGTTTAAGCAAGGATGGATCATCTTGTTGCGCTAACTGAAAGTTTAAACATGACACGCATTAAGAAACATAGTAGATAATATATTTCACCTAAATTATTACCATTTTTTTAAATTATAAATACAAGCTGGAAAGATTTTTTAATCAAGTATATGATAATTCATGGTGCTATGTGCAAGATAATCTTGTCATAATGATTGTGGGGGCATATAATTAAAAATGGGTTAAAATTATTTATATTTATATGATGAAGTGTACAAATATACCATAGATGTCTCCTTGATTTTTGAAATATGATTGTATTAATGTAAAAGTTGTTTCACTTGCACATAGCAACCAAGTTATTAAAGAGGTTATCAACAATATGTTATTATGTATATATATATATATATATGTTAAACTATTATTTTTTAATTTTTTTAAAAAATTGAGTTTAAAACTCAAATTCAAACGCTTTCAACGTCGATTCTTATATTCTTAGAATTAATATTATTAACAATACTATTTGACAAATGAATAAAAGCATCAAAATACAATGCTTAAATCCTAGATTACTCTGAAATACGAGTGCATATCATGCGATACCGAGATAATTATACCTTTACTCTCTTTGATAATTATACCTTTTCTCTCTTTAGAATAATCGAGATCTTCTCACCTGGAGATGTCTAGATACCAATTATGTGAGGTGCAAGTTGTTGCTTTGTTGGCTTTGGAGTGTTGTAGCTTCAAAAATATTACCTAGTTATTTTTTTTGATTAAAATTAAAAGAATAAGAAGAAAGAAGAAGAATAATTATACTTTTGCAGCTATATATATATAAAATTTTGGCATATTATTTATGATCATGAATATATATGAAAAGAATATGGATCAACTATTTATTTTGTTATTGATGTAAACAAAACGTATTTAAAAGTAGTATTTAAGATTGAAATTTTTGATCGAATAAATAATGACTCGAAGAGAAAGTATTTATTATTATTATCATCCTAAAACAGCTACCAAAGATACATGAGTCACAGTATATTCCAAACAAGCCTTGGCCAACATTATTTAAGGCTGATAAGGTAACAATCACTACATTTTATTTATGGTAGAAGATCACGTTGTATCTCCGAAAGTCTACATGCGGGGATATCAAAGTCATTAGAACTTTGGATAGTGTTGCTGCTAAATCACTTGCGATGAACGTTGGGTGAGCTGAGATCTCTGCAGGCCTTCAAGGATGCAGAAAGGTCACCGTCTTCCTTCTAGAGCCTGCAAAAAGTTCGGACCGGTGGTTCCGATGGGGACCCTCCGACGCCCAAGTCAGTGGATTGTAGAACAGGATATCAGTAGAACTCCAAAGAGAGAGAGATTGAGATCCCCGAGCATTGAGCTCGGGTCCTCTTTTTATACCTATCTGGGGTCCCGTTTACCTCATTCCGTTGGAACCGTCGAATCTTCCTCATTGGGATAAGTTTCACCGAACGGCAAGTGGTTAAGCTATTGCTGGATGAGGGCCGCTTGTAGCGGTAACTGCTGAACGAGCTAATACTTGCCCGTGATTTCAGTGAGCGAGGTGCACGGTAGTAGACCTTGAATCACGGGATCTGTTGTCTGAGACTAGTCACTGTGCATGCGAAAAAGCACTGAAGGCCGACGCTAGAGGCCGGAGCCAAGGTTCAGAATTGGAGGCCGTCGCTGAAGGCCGATGCTGGAGGCCGAAACCTAAGTCTAGCACTGAAAGCCGTCACTGGAGGTCATCGCTGGAGGCCGACGCTGGAAGCCGGCACTGGAGGCCGACGCTGGAAGCCGGCACTGGAGGCTGACGCTGGAGGCCGATGCTGGAGGTCATCGCTGGAGGTCATCGCTGGAGGACGATGCTGAAAACCGGCACTGGAGATCGACGCTGGAGGCCGGCGCTGGAGGCCGACGCTGGAGGTCATCGCTGGAGGACGATGCTGGAGGCCGGCGCTGGAGGCCGACACTGGAGGTCGTCGCTGGAGGCCGACGCTGGAGGCCGGCACTGGAGGCTGACGCTGTTGGCCGGCGCTGGAGGTCGGCACTGGAGTTCTATCTCTGGGTTTTGCTGTCACATCATTATTTTCGGAAATCGTGCAAAACATAATACTACCCAGAGGAAACGGTCAGCCGTATCAGATGCCCCCCGCCCCTGAGATGGGTGAGCGCACAATCACCCGTGAAAGGGGTGTTAATATCCTCTGGGCGGCCGATTTTATGCCATTATTTTGCTTGTCCGCGTTGTTGGGATTTGGAAAGGATTTCCCTCGAGCAATGCGTCACAAAAGGCAAGCGTCATCATTGTGATAAGGACAATGCCCCCTTTTTATTGGTGGAGCTTTTCATGTTTTTCGCGCTGGTAAGCCGTCGAAACGCCTTCCAATTGAAGGTGGATGCGTAGTCAGATCAAACGATCGTGGGGTGATTTGAAATGGAGTTATAAGGGGAAAAATCGCCCTTATCCTCCCATCCTCCCTTTCGAGTCCGCAAGCGTTCGTTCGTCTCCCGTGTTCGTTCCATCCTCGTGCTCCTTCGATTCTAGCTCAAGTCGTCTAGGTTAGTATCCATGGCTTCATCACCTTCTTGTTCCATTTCTGATTCCTGGGGGGGTTCCCCCAACCCTTCTCAAGCTTCAGCTTCCTTACCAAGCCAGCGGTCTACCCCCTCCTCCAATCGCTCCTTGCCGGAGCAACGGCCGGTCGATCACCCCTTAGCCAGAGTCATTCGTCCGACGGGCAGATTCCGCCCGGGGCCATCCGATGGCTGCCGGTCCTTCTAGTGTCATCAAGGAGTCCCCGAAGGGACTGCTTCCGTTATGTCTGCTCAAGCCGTAGCAAACCTGAAAGCCAAATATAGCTTTCCATCGGACCTTCGCTTGTTCTACCCTGCTCCCAATGATAGGGTAACCTCCTCCCGTTCTGGAAGGGTCGCCTTGTATGGAGCCTTCTTTAAGGCCGGACTTCGGTTACCTATCCATCCTTTCATCCTCGATCTTCTGGATCGATATTCTCTAACCCCTTCTCAGTTAGTTCCTAATTCGATCCGAATCATTATCGGATTTCTGGTTCTCTATTACCTGAAAGGCATAGAGGCCAGCATCTCCCTATTCTAGTTTTTATATCCTCCACAAGCAATCAGATTGGTGGTCCTTCACCCCTAGGTCCAATAGGATCCTCAAATTGTGCCTTCCCACCTCCGTCAAAGGGTGGAAGGACAAATTCTTTTTGCTGATATCGACGGGGTGCGCGGAAGCTGGGGGATACTCAACATTGATGCCAATAGGGATTCCTCCATCCTTCCAAGAGATCGGATGGCATTCGGGCAGCTTCTGACTGCCGATATCCTCGGTGCAATAAGCTTTTAGCCAAGGAAAACCTTCGCCTCGCCGATTTAATTCCTTCGAGTGGTGAGCATTAGATCACTCGACTTCTCTTTTCTCTCTTCTCTTTTTTTTTTAATTTATCATCGGCCTTTATAGGGATGGCGCCCTCGCTTCGCGAACTCAGGCAAGCAGCTACTAGGAAAAGGAAGGCTACGGGGAATGAGTCCCTTGCTGAGAGAAGGGCCGTTGCCAAAATCCCAAGGAGGACTGAGGCGGGGAGAGGTGAAGTGGGGAAGGCCGACGCAGAGAGGGCCGACGCGGGAAGGGTCGACACTGGAGGGGCTAGAGTTGTGAAGCCCCTGCGCGCTAAGATTTTGAAGAAGGGCAACCCTGGAAGGGCCGATGCTGGGGAGGCTGATGCTAAAAGGGCCAAAACCGTAGAATCTCCGCACACGTGTGAGGCGGCCAGAGCCCAAGCCGACGAGCCCGCCAAGATAGATACAGTGAGGGCCGACGCCGGTGAGGAAGTTGGGCGGAGCCAATTAGAAGGGAGATCTTCAGTCCCAGCTCCTGTCATCTTGCTCGATCCTTCTCCCGAGAAGGTCGCAAGAGCGCCGTCACCCTTGTCCAAAGCCGTGGAGACGGAGCAAGTTTCTGCAGCAATAGGACCAACTCCAGCAGCTACCCTGCCCCCCGTGGGGGCAACAGCCAAAGCGCCTCCACCAGTCAAGGGGTCGAAGGCAGCAGAATCAGAGGCGAAATCTGCCTCCGCGGACCCCGTGCCAAGGGAAGGGAGGGGTGTCGATCCTTCCTTCCAATCACTGTTGGCGAACCATAGCCGCTGGGCCGAACGGACCTTAGAAGAAGCATCTGTGGTGGAGGTGCAAGAGTTTCTCCGGAATCAAGGGAGAGCCACCTTCTTCCGTGAGGCGTTAGTGGCGCATCTCTGGGTGAGCCCTGCTCAATTATCGTTTTTTCTTTTGGCTTCGTTTGTTTTATGTTGCTTTTTTAACATTGACATTCCCTTTAGGCCCTGAACTCTCTAATCGCCCTAAGGAATCTTTGGACCCTGAGTGATACTGCTATCGACCAGGCGCGGGAGGAGATGTTATCACTCCAAGCCAGGGCCAAAATGGCTTTGGAGGATACCCGGGCCACCCTAAAGAGCAAAGTCGATACCATCCGGCTGAGAGCCGAGAAGGCCGAATATGCGCTGGAAGTTGCCCAGCGTCGGGCAGCCAATGAGCTGGATAACGCTCAGGTGGCCAAAGAAAAGCAGAGGATGGCCGAGGAAAAGCAGAGGATGGCCGAGGAAAGGCTGAAGGTGGTGGAATCGGAAATGTGCATCTTGAAAACTCGATTTGATTCTGCCTCTATTGAGATAGAAGCAGCCAAAGAGGCCACCCGCCAGTCCAATGCCAAGGTTGTCGATTTGGAGGCTGCGATGACTGAGGCCAAGAGGGGCCGTCGAGTCCAAGAAGAGAGCCTTGAGGCGGAGGAAAGAGTAGAGGCCGTAGAGGCTTTCAGAAAGTCTAAAGCCTTTGATAAAGAGCTAGCCGAATCGTCGGCGTTTGCTTATAATGCCAGCTTTCAAGATTGCAAGGCCAAATTCAAGAACTCTACGACCTGGAGGACATTGAAGGGTTGCAGCCTGATGACGTCTCTGAAGACGATGACTTGGCCCCAAATAACCTTTAGTAGCTCTAGTTTTTTTTTTTTTTGTATTGCTCTAAGTCCGACTTAGGTCGGCAATTTTGTAACATTTTAGTCATTAATGAGTTTTAACCGTCACTTCGTGCCCTTGGTTATAATCAACTTTAATTGTATAAGCTGTCGTGAACCACCAACCAATGGTGCTTCGTTAGATAGGTTGGGCGAAATGCGACTGTTCACCTAAAACATTGTGATGAATTACAACGAAAGGAGCCAGTTTTGTGCCGACGCGGGGAGCCGGTATTTGTGCCGACGCGGAGCCAGTCTTTTGTGCCATCATGGAGACGATCCTTTGTACCATCGCAGAGACAGTCTTTTGTGCCATCGTGAAGACGATCCTTTGTGCCATCGCGGAGACGGTCTTTTGTGCCGTCGCAGAGACGGTACTTTGTGCCATCGCGGAGACACTTTGTTGCCGGTGCAGAGCCGGTCTTTTGTGCCGTCGCGGAGCCGGTCTTTTGTGCCGTCGCGGAACCGGTCTTTGTTGCCTGTGCGAAACCGGTCTTTTGTGCCGACGCGGAGACGGTCTTTTGTGCCGTCGCGGAGACGATCTTTTGTGCCGTCGCGGAGACGGTCTTTATTGCCGGTGCAGAACCGGTCTTATGTGTCGACACGGAGCCGGTCTTTGTTGCTGAACATACTCATTCGAAAGTGAGTGAACACTTCAACATTCATTTATCAAATAAATTCAAATTAACGACGATGGCATCCTACTGGTAATACCGGCGTAAATTGTCGGCGTTCCAGGTGCGAGGAAGAAGTTTCCCGTCTAGCTCTTCAACTTTGTACGCCCCATGGTGAAGTACCTCCTTGACACGGTATGGTCCTTCCCATTTTAGTGCCAGCTTGCCCCCAGGAAATCATAGCTATGGTCTTTTCAGTTGGAGCATTGTCCACGCCAGCCGGACGACTCGGAGGCACCGGTGGGCCCAAAGTGGGAAGGTTTCCCCTTCGAACAAATTTTTCTAGGTGACCCTGCTGAACCAGCTCCTCCATGGCCTTCTTTAGATGGCGGCAATCCTCGGTGTCATGACCATAGTCTCGGTGGTACCGGAAGTAAAACTCCTTGTTGCGGGGGGCCCCGGACTTCAAGGGAGCCGGACGCTTGAAATAAGGTTCTTTCTCGATCTCCAGTAGGATGTGAGATATGGGAGCTATGAGGGGGGTGAATTGCTCCTTAGGAACAAGTGTCGGTGGTCGGCGATCTGAGCGGTATGGAGGCTCAGGCTTCCGAGGTCGTGCACCGGCGTGATCTGTAGGCGGTGGTTTCTTACTAGTGTTCTTGTCAAATTCCCTCCTGGAAGAATCTGCCTCGTCGGCACGGATGTACTTCTGTGCTCGGCTCAGAAGCTCAGCATAAGAACTCGGAGGCTTCTTATCCAGAGAATAAGCAACCTGGATGGGCGAAGTCCTCGTTCAGGGCCAAAGTGGCTACGGAGTCTTCCAGGTTGTACACCTCAACGCCGCTTCCTTAAATCGAGCGACAAAATCCTTCAAGGTCTCACCGCTCCTCTGCTGGACAGCAAAGAGGCTATCAGCCACTCGTGGGATCTTTCGACAGGCATCAAAGTGGGCCAGAAAAGATCGCTCGAGTTGCCGAAACGAATTGATGCTGCATGGAGGCAGGCGGGAGTACCACGCGCGTGCCGCCTTGCGAAGGGTGGCTAGAAAAGCGACGCATAAAAGGGAGTCTGTCGCTCCTTGGACCTGCATAAGGACCTTGTAGCTTTCTAGGTGGTCCAGGGGGTCCGTCGTGCCATCGTATGGATCCAGCTGGGGGAGATAGAACCGGGGTGGGACCGGTTCCTTCATGATATGCCGGGAAAGTGGGGGGGCGCCGCTCATAATCCGTTCCATGAGGATCAGCAATCCGGCGGCTAAGCTCCTCCAACGGTCGATGATACTCATCGAGCCTTTGTTCGGCCCGACGAGTAGTTTTCCTGAGGTTGCCATCCCGGATGAATCGAAAGAAGAAGATGAAGAAGATCGACGGCGCAAAGAACGCGCCCGTCTGGACTCTCTCTCCTCCGGCCGGTGGTGGGAACGACCAGAGTGGCGAGAGGGGGACCGCTGTCACTTTGAGGTTCCTCGGTGATGAGGTTCAGGGGGTGAGCGGTGGGAGACCTCAGGTGGGGTCCCGCCTTGGTGAGACGGGACTGTCCCCCGCACCCCTTCGTCGAGCGCAGGGGGTTGAGGTGCAGCAGCCAAACAATACTCTTGCAGCC
>UESW01002922.1:14478-83175 GCA_900491605.1 Calamus simplicifolius
GGCCTTCGAGGATGCAGAAAGGTCGCCGTCTTCCTTCTAGAGCCTGCAAAATGTCCCGGACCGATGGTTCCGGTGGGGACCCTCCGATGCCCAAGTCAGTGGGTTGTAGAACAGGAATGTTGTATATCAGTAGAACTTGAGAGAGAGAGAGAGAGAGCCTCCCCCGCATTGAGCTCGGGTCCTCTTTTTATACCTGTCTGGGGTCCCGTTTACCTCGTTCCGTTGGAACCGTCGAATCTTCCTCGTTGGGATAAGTTTCTCCGAACGGCAAGTGGTTAAGCCGTTGCTGGATGAGGGCCGCTTGTAGCGGTAACTGCTTGAACGAGCTAACACTTGCCCGTGATTTCAGTGAGCGAGGTACACGGCAATAGACCTTGAATCACGGGATCTGTTGTATGAGACTGGTCATTGTGCATGCGAAAAAGCACTGGAGGCCGACGCTAGAGGCCGGAGCCAAAGGCCAGCACTGGATGCCGACGCTGGAGGTCAGCTGGAGCACGCTGGAGGCCGACGCTGGAGGCCGATGCTGGAGGCCTGCGCTGGAGGCTGGAGCGCTGGAGGCCGACGCTGGAGGTCGGAGCCAAAGTCCAGCGCTGGAGGCCAACGCTGGAGGCCGGCACTAAAGGCCGGAGCCAAAGTCCAGCGCTGGAGGCCGACGCTGGAGGCCGGCGCTAGAGGCCGGAGCTAGGAGGCCGCGCTGGAGCTGGAGGCCAGCTGGAGTTCTACCTCTGGGTTTTGCTGTCACATCATTATTTTCGAAATCGTGCAAAAGATAATACTGCCCAGAGGAAACGGCCAGCCGTATCAGATGCCCCCCGCCCCTGAGATGGGTGAGCGCTCAATCACCCATGAAAGGGGTGTTAATATCCTCTGGGCGGCCGATTTTCGCCATCATTTCGCTTGTCCGTGTTGTTGGGATTGGAGAGGATTTCCCTCGAGCAATGAGTCACAAAAGGCGAGCGTCATCATTGTGATAAGGCCAATGCCCCCTTTTTATTGGTGGAGCTTTTCGTGTTTTTCGCGCTGGTAGGCCGCAAGCGCCTTCCATTTAAAGGTGGATGCGTAGTCAGAACGGACGATCGTGGGGTGATTTGAAATGGAGTTATAAGGGGAAAAATCGTCCTTATCCTCACATCCTCCCTTTACTTACGCTACTGCTCCCTCTCGAGTCCGCAAGCGTCCGTTCATCTCCCGTGTTCGTTCTCTCCTCGTGTCCTTCGATTCTAGCTCAAGTTTTCCAGGTTAGTCTCCATGGCTTCATCGCCTTCTTGTTCCATTTCTGATTCCTGGGGTGTTCCCCCAACCCTTCTCAAACTTCCGCTTCCTTACCAAGCCAGTGGTCTACCCCCTCCTCTAATCGCTCCTTGCCGGAACAGCGGCCGGTCAGTCGCCCCTTAACCGGGAGTCATCCGACCGGCGGGCGGATTTCTGCCGGGGCCATCCGACGGCTGCTGGTCCTTCTAGTGTCATCAAGGAGTCCCCCGAAGGGACTGCTTCCGCTATGTCTGCTCAAGACGTAGTAAATCTGAAAGCCAAATATAGCTTTCCGTCGGACCTTCGTTTGTTCTACCCTGCTCCCAATGACAGGGTAACCTCTTCCCGTTCCGGAAGAGTTGCCTTGTATGGAGCCTTCTTTAAGGCCGGACTTCGGTTACCTATCCATCCTTTCATCCTCAATCTTCTGGACCGATACTCTCTAACACCTTCTCAGTTAGTTCCTAACTCGATCCGAACCATTGTCGGCTTTCTGGTTCTCTGTCACCTGCAAGGCATAGAGGCCAGCATCTCCTTATTCCGCAGTTTTTATACCCTCCGCAAGCAATCAGGTTGGTGGTCCTTCACCCCTAGGTCCAATAGGATCCTCAAATTGTGCCTTCCCACCTCCGTCAAAGGATGGAAGGACAAATTCTTTTTTGCTGATATCGGCGGGGTGCGCGGAAGCTGGGGGATACCCAACATTGATGCCAATAGGGATTCCTCCATCCTTCCAAGAGATCGGATGGCATTCGGGCAGCTTCTGACTGCCGATATCCCTCGGTGCAATAAGCTTTTAGCCGAGGAAAACCTTCGTCTCGCCGGTTTAATTCCTTCGAGTGGTGAGCATTGATTACTCGCCTTCTTTTTTCTTTTTCCCCCTTTTCTCTTTTTTTTTTTTTTTTTTAAATTCATCTTCCGCTTTATAGGGATGGCGCCCTCGCTTCGCGAGCTCAGGCAGGCGGCTACTAGGAAAAGGAAGACTACGGGGAATGAGTCCCTTGCCGAGAGAAGGGCCGTTGCCAAAATCCCAAAGAGGACCGAAGCGGGGAGGGCCGACGCGGGAAGGGCCGACGCTGAAGGGGCTGGAGTTGTGAAGCCCCTGCGTGCCAAGATTTTGAAGAAGGGCGACCTTAGAAGGGCCGACGCTGGGGAGGCTGATGCTAAACGGCACATGTGCGAGGCGGCCAGAGCCCAAGCCACGAGCCCGCCAAGATAGATACGGTAAGGGCGAGGCCGGCGAAAGAGTAGGGCGGAGCCAAATAGAAGGGAGATCTTCAGTTCCAGCTCCTCCTGTCATCCTGCTCGATCCTCCTGAGCAGGTCGCAAGAGCGCCGTCACCCCTGCCGAAGCCATGGAGACGGAGCAAGTTCCTGCAGCAATAGGGCCGACTCCCACAGCTATCCTGCCCCCCGTAGGGACAACAACCGAAGCGCCTTCACCAGTCAAGGGGCCAGATGTAGCAGAGTCAGAGGCGGAATCCGCCTCCGTGGACCCCATGCCAAGGGAAAGGAGGGGCGTCGACCCTTCCTTCCAATCACTGTTGGCTAACCACAGCCGTTGGGCCGAGCGGGCCTTAGATGAAGCATCTGTGGTGGAGGTGCAAGAGTTTCTCCGGCATCAAGGGAGAGCCACCTTCTTCCGCGTGGCGTCTGTGGCACATCTCTGGGTGAGCCTCTGCTCCATTATCATTTTTCCTCTTTGTTTCGTTTGTTTTATTTTGCTTTTTACTATCGACATTCCCTTTAGGCATTGAACTCTCTGATCGCCATGAGGAATCTTTGGACCCTGAGTGATACTGCTATCGACCAGCGCGGGAGGAGATGTTATCACTCCAAGCCAGGGCAGAAAAGGCAGAAATGGCTTTGGAGGATACCCGGGCCACCCTAAAGGGCGAAGTCGATACCATCCGGCTGAGAGCCGAGAAGGCCGAGTACGCGCTGGAAGTTGCCCAGCGTCGTGCAGCCAATGAGCTGGATAACGCTCAGGCGGCCGAGGAAAAGCAGAGGATGGCCGAGGAGAGGCTGAAGGTGGTGGAATCAGAAATGTGCATCTTGAAGACTCGATTGGATTCTGCCTCCATTGAAATAGACGCAGCCAAAGAGGCCACCCGCCAGTCCGATGCCAAGATTGTCGATTTGGAGGCGGCGGTGACTGAGGCCAAGAGGGAGGCCATCGAGCCGAGCAGAAAGCCTCGAGGCAGAGAAAAGAGCTGCAGAGGCCGTAGAGGCTTTCAGAAAGTCTCAAGCCTTTGATAAGGAGCTAGCCGAATCGACGGCGTTTGCTTATAATGCTGGCTTCCAAGATTGCAAGGACAAAATCAAAGAACTCTATGACCTGGAGGACATTGAAGGGCTGAAGCCAGATGACGTCTCTGAAGACGATGACTCGGCCCCAAATAACCCTTAGTAGTTTAGTTTTTTTTTTTTTTTTTTGTCTTGCTCGAAGTCGACTCAGGTCGGCAATTTTGTAACCTTTTAGCCATCAATGAAGGTTTTAACCATAATTGTGTGCCCTTGGTTATAATCAGCTTTAGTTGTGTAAGCTGTCGTGAATCACCAACCAATGGTGCCTCGTCAGATAGGTTGGGCGAAATGTTATCGTTCACCAAAACATTGTCATGAATTACCGACGCAAGAAGCCAGTTTTTAGTGCCGACGCGGGGAGCCGGTATTTGTTGCCGACGGGAGCCAGTCTTTGTTGCCGGGTAGGGCCAGTTTTTAGTGCCGACGCAGAGCGGTCTTTAATTGCCGGTGCGGAACCGATCTTTTTGCCGACACGGAGCCGACTCTAATTGCCGATGCAGAACCGTCTTTTGTGCCGACGCGGAGCCGGTCTCTAATTGCCGGTGCGGAACCGGTCTTTTATGCCAACGCGGAGCCGGTCATTTGTTTGCCGATGCGGAGCCGGTCTTTGTTGCCGATGCGGAGCTGGTCTTTGTTGCCGACGCGGAGCTGGTCTTTTGTGCCGACGCGGAGCCGGTCTTTTGTACCGACGGGAGCCGGTCTTTAATTGCTGGTGCGAACCGGTCTTTTGTGCCGATGCGGAGTCGGACGCTGGTCTTTAATTGCCGGTACGGAACTGGTCTTTTGTGCCGACGCGGAGCCGGTCATTTGTTTGCCGACGCGGAGCCGGTCTTTGTTTACCGACACGAGCCGGTCTTTGTTGCCGACGCGGAGCCGATCTTTTTTGCTGACGGAGAGCCGGTCTTTTGTGCCGACGCGGAGCCGGTCTTTAATTGCCGGTGCGGAACCAATCTTTTGTGCTGACGCGGAGCCATATTTTGTGCCGACGCGAGCCGGTCTTTAATTGCCGATGCGGAACCGGTCTTTTGTGCCGACGCGGAGCCGGTCTTTTGTGCCAACGCGGAGCCGGTCTTTAATTGCCGGTGCAGAACCGGTCTTTGTTGCCGACACGGAGCCGATCTTTTGTGCCGATACGGAGCCAGTCTTTAATTGCCGGTGCAGAATCGGTCTTTAATTGCTGAACATACTCATTCAAAAATAAGTGAACATTTCGAACATTCATCTATCAAATAGATTCAAATTAATGACGATAGCACCCTACTGGTAATACGGCGTAAATTATCGGCGTTCCAGGTGCGAGGAAGCGGTTTCCCGTCTAGCTCTTCAACTTTGTACGCCCCGTGGTGAAGTACCTCCTTGACACGATATGGTCCTTCCCATTTTGGTGCCAGCTTGCCCCCCTCTGTTGGCTTTGATACTTCAGCTCTTCGCAGAACGAGATCTCCAGAGCGGAACATCTTGGATCGCACCCGAGCATTGTAGTACTTGGCCGCTCGCTGACGGAATGCTGCCATGCGAAGCTGCTTGGTCTCGCAATTCTTCCACCAAATCTAGATTGGCTCGCAGCTGGTTTGAGTTGCTTTCTTTGTGGTATAATTCCGTCCGGGACTGGGAACTCCTATCTCCACTGGAATGACCGCTTCGGTCCCAAAGACCAGGCTGAAAGGAGTTTCCCAGTAGGGGCTCGCGGCGTCGTGTGGTAGGCCCACAGTACACTGGGGAGTTCCTCCACCCAGCGCCCTTTGCAGCTATCTAGCCGAGCCCTGAGTCCTTGGAGGATGATGCGATTGGTCACCTCAGCTGCACCGTTGGTTTGGGGGTGCCCCACGGAGGTGAATCGATGATGGATGCCTAGGCCATCGCAGAATTCCCGGAAGGCCGTGTTGTCAAACTGTCGGCCGTTGTCAGTAACGAGGGTGTGCGGTAGCCCGAACCGGTACACCACAGACTTCCAGAAGAAAGTCCTTATTTTTACCTCCGTGATTTTAGCGAGAGCCTCCCTCGATCCACTTGGTGAAATGGTCAACGGCCACCACGAGGAACTTGCGTTGTCCGGAGGCTGGAGGGAACGGTCCCAGGATGTCCATGCCCCACTGTGCGAAGGGCCAGGGTGTAGCCAGGGGGGTCAGCTGGGATGCCGGTTGATGTTGAATGTTGGCATGGCGCTGGCAGCTGTCGTACCTCTTGACAAGTTCGGATGCATCCTCCTTCATTGTCAGCCAGTAATACCCCTGCCGTAGGGCTTTGTATGCAAGAGCCCTGCCCCCCAGATGGCTTCCACATATACCTTCATGTATCTCCCGCAGAATATAACTGGCTTCGGTGGGACCGACACACCTGAGGACTGGATACGAGAATGACCTCCGGTAGAGCTTTCCCTTCATTATGAAAAACTTTGGGGCCTGTCTTTTAAGTTTCCTGGCTTCGGCAGGGTCCTCTGGGAGGGTACCTCGGTAACATACCGGACGTAGGCATCCATCCAGGAGGGCTCCTGCTCCACTGGTAGAGTTTCTCTTGATACGTCAATACTCGGGGCTTCTAAGTGCTCCACATAAGCTCTTCCCAACATCCCATCAGCGGAGGTGGCAAGGTGGGATAAGGCGTCGGCTCTAGCATTCTCCTGTCGGGGGATGTAGGTGACGCTAAAGTGAGCCAAGGGAGTAGCTAGCAATTGCACCATACTTAAGTAGCGGGACATGATGGGATCCCTTGCTTCATAATCCCTTGCGATTTGGCCAGCGACCAATTGGGAGTCGGTGAATGCCCTAAGGCGTTTCACCCCAAGTTCTTGAGCCAATCTCATCCCGGACAACAAAGCCTCATATTCTGCCTGATTATTAGTGGCTGGAAAGAGGAAGCGAAGTGCACACTTGGTTACAACTCCATCCGAGTTGGCCAAAATGAGGCCTGCTCCGCTCCCTTGAGAATTCGATGCCCCGTCTACATGGAGGACCCATTCATCATCACTGGTTCCAAGGGGCTGAGTGTCTGTAGGAGGTTCTTTAGGTTGCTCCTCTCCCCAAGTGCATTCGACCAAAAAATTCGCCAAGACTTGAGACTTCATGGCCGACCGGGGGCGAAAAGATAGATCGAACTCCCCCAACTTAAGGGCCCACCTTGCCAGCCGGCCGGAAGTATCCGGGCGAGCAAGAACTGTCTTCAGAGGTTGGTCTGTGATCACCGCGATCGGGTGGGCTTGGAAGTATGGCCGTAGACGCTGGGCAGACACGATCAATACGAAGATAATCTTTTCCATATTTGAGTATCTGGTCTCTGCATCGTGAGCACCTTGCTTGTGTAGTATACTGGCCTTTGCATGCCATTGGTGTCCACGCGGACCAGCACAGAACTAACGGCCTCAGAGAGGCTGCGAGGTATAGAAGGTGTTCTTCTCCACCCGTTGGCTTGGCTAGCAGCGGCGGGGGAGATAAGAATTCCTTTAACCCTTCGAACGCCTCCTGGCATTCTTTCGTCCATTCAAATTCATTGACTCTGCGAAGCGCCTTGAAGAAAGGTAGGCACCTTTCAGCGACTTGGACAGGAAGTGACTTAAGGCGGCCACCCTTAAGTGCTCAGCCCATGGAATGCGCTCCACGGCTTGACTAGAGGAAGCCTCCTATGCTCGTAGTCACCATCGTTTCCCTCGCAAAATTGGTGGGGTCACAGGGAGAACTTTCGTCTCCTCCCATGCGAACTGGCCCCCCTACCTGGCACGCCAATCTGTTGCTGCCAAATCACTTGCGATGAACGTCGGGTGAGCTGAGATCTCCGCAGGCCTTCGAGGATGCAGAAAGGTCGCCATCTTCCTTCTAGAACCTGCAAAATGTCCTGGACCGGTGGTTTCGGTCGGGACCCTCCGACGCCCAAGTCAGTGGGTTATAGAACAGGAATGTTGTATATCAGTAGAACTTAAAAGAGAGAGAGAGAGATTTAGATCCTCCCCCGCATTGAGCTCGGGTCCTCTTTTTATACCTGTCTGGGGTCCCGTTTACCTCGTTCCGTGGAACCGTCGAATCTTCCTCGTGGGATAAGTTTCTCCGAACGGCAAGTGGTTAAGCCGTTGCTGGATGAGGGTCGCTTGTAGCGGTAACTGCTTGAACGAGCTAACACTTGCCCATGATTTCAGTGAGCGAAGTACATGGCAATAGACCTTGAATCATGGGATCTGTTGTATGAGACTGGTCATTGTGCATGCGAAAAAGCACTGGAGGCCGACGCTAGAGGCCGAAGCCAAAGGCCAGTGCTGGATGCCGACGCTGGAGGCCAACGGAGGTCAGCTGGGACGCCGATGCTGGAGGCCGACGCTGGAGGCCGGAGCCAAAGTCCAGCGCTGGAGGCCGACGCTGGAGCCGGAGCCAAAGTCCAGCGCTGGAGGCCGATGCTGGAGGCTGGAGCTGGAGGCCAGCGTTGGAGTTCTAGGCCAACGCTGGAGGTCAGCTGGGACGCCGATGCTGGAGTCCGATGCTGGAGGCCGGAGCCAAGTCCAGCGCTGGAGGCCGACGCTGGAGGCCGACGCTGGAGGCCGACGCTGGAGGCCAACGCTGGAGGTCAGCTGGGACGCCGATGCTGGAGGCCGACGCTGGAGGCCGGAGCCAAAGTCCAGCGCTGGAGGCCGACGCTGGAGGCCGGAGCCAAAGTCCAGCGCTGGAGGCCGACGCTGGAGGCTGGAGCTGGAGGCCAGCGTTGGAGTTCTACCTCTGGGTTTTGCTGTCACATCATTATTTTCGGAAATCGTGCAAAAGATAATACTGCCCAGAGGAAACGGCTAGCCGTATCAAGTCTAATAGGGCCTAGTTGGAGGTTGGACTTGGTTGATAATATTTGACATTAATTGATGACGATTATGGTGATGCAATTTCTTTTTTATTCAATGCATTGATTTATGACATATGTTGCTTGATTTATTTTGTCAACTATATTATTTTTATATTATGTAAATATTTTATTTACCACTGCATATCCATATTTCTATGTGTAAGATTTCTACTGGGCTTTTAGCTCATACCCCCTTACCCTATCTCTTTTAAATAGCAAGGATGTGGATGCTGGAATAGACTAGGGGAGGCATTGAGAGTGAGATATAGAGTAGCTCATTTTGATATTATGTAGTCTGATATCTATTGTAGAAGATGGTGACATACATTGTTAGTCATAGTTTTTGTATGCTTGAGGATAGTTTGTGATATGGTTTAGACCATTTATTTTGTGTGGATAGGAGATATAGCTTTAGTTGATATTATTGTATTGATATTATATTATCGATAATGAGTTCTTATAAGCCTAGCATACTTTTAGGGTTTGCTCTAAGGGAACACAAACGACCTCAAGTTAGGGGTTAGTTCAAGGGTGTGACATAAAATGGTAGGTTCATAAATGATCAAATATTAATCGACTCAACAATATCCAAGGAGAAGTTTCATCTTGTAATCTTTATTTTCCTAAAGAAATTACTTACAATGGTTAGAGAGAAGTTGCACAAGGCTCAGGAATCATTAAAATTCAATTAGATTAGTTTTTGAGTTTAAAATAATTTGAAACTATCTTAAAATCTAAAATATAGTGTGAGCAATCTATTAGAATCAATATGCAGTTGATCAGATGATGCATGCCAAAATAGTCACTTTTGGTCTTAGAGCAATCGACCAGCATGCAATAGAGCGGTCAACCACAAGGCTTTTGATAGGTATAACTACCGGTTTTTAGTTTACCATTAGGATATAGTTTTGGATCCTAATAACTAGTTTTTTAAGTGCTATAAATCTAGAAGCTTTGACACTTGTTTCAGCAATGGATTAGGCTTTGAATCAATGAGAAAATCATTAGAAAATCCTTGTAGAATTATAGTTCTTGATCCTTAAGTGCTTAATCTCTCTTTTCCAAGTTTAGAACCTTGTTTATAAATCCACATTCTTAGGAGTGTTTGCTTGTTTTTCTCTCATTCAAAAGACTATAAAGTTCCTTCTTAGCTCATGAAAATGGAGAGAGTGGCATAATATAAATCCCAAAGAGATTGTGTGAGGGTTTCTTTTTAAGCTCAAAAAGAAATGATGTAAAGGTTTGGTCTCATCAGTTGAAAGAAGATTGGCATAATATAAATCCCAAAGAGAAATCTTGAGTAGTGGATATAGGCAAGGGGTGCTGAATCATTATAAAATCTTTATATCTCATTTATTTTACTTACTCTTTATTTACTTGTAATTACATCTTATTATTCTTAACTTGCTATCTTAGATTTATGTTTAGTTTGAAATATTTGAAACTTGTGCTTTATTTTCAAATAGTTCACTTGTTTCAAAGAACTTAGTTTTTTGAATTTAAGTTTGTGAGAAATCCAATTCATCCCTCCCTCTTGTGTTGTTGTAGGCCTAGCAAGAGATATCAGAGCAAGGACTCTATACAGTGGATTAAACTTCTTAGAGTCAAGATCCAATGGCAACCCTTGATTATGGTATATTTCAATAAGGTGTTGATATCAATAAATTTTCATGTTTTGATGAATCCAACTTTATGTTTTGGAAAATTAGGATAAAAATTTATTTGAAATATCTTAATTTTGGATTATAGACTATTCTTGAAAATGGATTTGTTTTAAAATCAAAAGTTAGAATGATGAATATGAAAAGAGGTGAAACTTATGATTTTGTAGGACTAAGTACATTTCGAATGAAGTTTTCATCAATTTAATTTTGATCGAATGTTTTCACCTATCTAAATCAGGATAACTCAAATATGCTATTAGTAACTTAGTTAATAAAATTTTACCATTAAAACATATATTATTGAACCCTAATACACAAATAAAACTAATAGGAACAATGTTGAATCTTCTATATAAAAGAAGATACTACTAACTGTTAATGTGTACCCTAAATCCAATCGGATTAGATGCTAGTTTGTACATTTATTATGAATGCAAATAAAATTTATTAATTTTTTTATCTATCCAGGTGTAATTCTTATATATATATTAGATATATATATATATTACCTATGAGATAAAATCAAAAGAATGTGAACTATGCATATGAAATTTGTAATAGAGATTACATATTGTGAGATTCAAAATTGCACATTATGGTTCAATTCTTTAAATTTTTTAGTCGATGAATAGATAAAACTAGGCACTATCGAATGCCATTGAGACTAGCACACATTGCATATCTTCACCCTTGTGATGAGAAGATGATCTCGCAAGTTGAAGTATGAAGATACTTGGATAAGTGTGTGGATGCTCATTATTGTAACGATGCATTGAATGACCCACACAGAGATTCCATATGGATATTCTATATAGTATTGATGGTTGATCTCTAATGATGGTGGTACGAGTGATCCTTTGACTTGAGATCTTCATTGCATCTCATGCATAGAATGTCATACTTTGACGACATGCAAACGTCGCTCTAGCTATGGATGACAAATATGGTATCGGTTGGATATAACATAAAGCACATGAAGGTGATGTTTGATTAAGAAAGGATTTGTCTTCCTTGATAGAGAAGTTATATTCTATGGCCACTTGATGGATAGAATTGACTATTAAATCATTGCAAGGTTGAGTTAGAATTTAATATGGTTTTAAACTCCCAATTCATGTGAGTCAATTTTTTCTGAGATCAAGCAAATAATGATCAATTACAGGGTTGACACATTCTATACTACTGATTGATCTGGGATATGTGATGAAGGGATTGAATCGTACGATAACCGTTCATGGACAGGTATTGTTGATGACCATGTCAATAAAACCTTAACACTTGGGTGGTCAAGATGATTTGCTAGAGGCCGATCATGATCTATAATCATAAATTCTTTGATTTAATCAAGAGGTTGATTTGAACAAAAAATTGACTTAGATAAAGTATTGACCAAGTCATCCTTAGGGTCAATATTAGGGACATGATTATTGCCAACGTGCCAAGAGACCTAATGGATCATAGGCATTAAGGAGATTTTGAATGAAGTTAAAACAAAAATTAAGTTAGACTTAATTCAGATTAGATGACCAATTAATTAAGATTAGGTTTGACTCAATCTTAATGAGAGAACATAAAATTAATGAATATATTTATAGAAAAGAATTTTATGTTCAAGGAAGACCTTTTGTACATGTTATGTATATATAAAATTCATTAATTAAATACTCAATTAGGCTTGATCCATGTGATGGATGGCTTAGATTAATTGAAATTTGATTAAATTGATAATGTAGCATTTAATTAGATCCATATGATGGCATGATTTGATTCATGAAAACTCAATTGAACTGAGAGCTGAGATCGTGCTATGTGAAGGATGGATCCATGCCCATATGATGGGCATGACCCATCTTCACGTCATGAAGGAGGGAACACCAATGATTTGGGGTATCATCATGAAGCCAAATTCAAGGTTGGAACGTTGGTTTCATGGGATAATAAATTTTTTATTTTTTAGGAATGTAGTTTGGTGGTTATAATCCTAACATGAGATAACAATTATCCTAAATTAGTTAGGATATTTTGCTATCAATCTAATATGGTTGCATGGTTAGGTGGTTGAAATAAAATTTTCTTTTTATGGAACCACACAACCTTCTCTTCATGAATAAAAGAAGAAAGATACCCTCTTGGAAACATATGCTTAACTCCTTTTTCTCTCTCTTGGATGCCCATGACACTTTCTCTCTCTAGGATGTTCTCTCTCTCTTGGACATCCCACATCCTTTTGGGTGGTTGAAGATGCCTCTCTCTCTTCTTGGGTGGGTTGAAAGGAGGTTTTTTTCTTCTCACTTGGTTGATCAAGATTTGATCTTGATCAAGAAATTATTTTCTTTAAAAGATCAAGATTTGATCTTGATCAAAAAATCTTTTCTCTCTTAATTGATTAAGATTTGATCTTGATCAAGAAATTATTCTCTCTTGATTTAAAAAATCAATTGAAGAAGAAAAGAGGCACTAGCACCCCTCGTTAGAAGGTCATCATCTAATCCTAGGAGGACATCATCCAAAGATCTCTATCTGGATCATCATTGGAGGTCGAATGCATGGTAAATGCTAGTGGTAAATTGTTTACCGGCTTCATCAGTTCTCATCCTCAATAAAGAACATAGGTATGATTCAGAATTAAATTTTAGATTTAATTTTGTTAACTGAATTAGTTCTCTGAGGATCTTGGGCTTTGAAAAAAATTCTTATTTATTTTATCTTTCGCTATATAATATATGAATTTGATTCATATAAAATATACAAAATTTTCAACAAGTGGTATCAAAACCACCTTAGACTTCAAATTCAGTTAATTTGATAGATTGCTTGAGTTCTAGTTTTATATACATAGATCTAAATTTTACACGTGATGTAAAATATAAATCTTGCATATGATGAAGATTAAATATTTAAAAAGTTTATTATATGATAATAGATGTGAATTATTTAGATTTAATCATGTTAAAATTAAAAATTATGATTTATGTGTGACATAATCATAAAGGCTAAAATTTAAAATATCATGTTTAGAATTTAATTTTAACATGATAAATAACATGATTAAAATCTAAAATAATTATATTATTTTATATTAAATATTTAAAAAGTTTATTTTATGATAATAAACTTAAATTATTTATATTTAATTATGTCAAAATTAAAAATTATGATTTATGTGTGACATAATCATAAAGTCTAAAATTTAAGTTATCATGTTTAGAATTTAATTTTGACATGATAAATAACATGACTAAAATTTAAAATAATTATATTATTTCAGACTAAATATTTAAAAAGTTTATTATATGATAATAAATATAAATTATTTAGATTTAATCATGTTAAAATTAAAATTGTGATTTATGTGTGACATAATCATAAAGTCCAAAATTTAAGATATCATGTTTAGAATTTAATTTTGACATGATAAATGACATGATTAAAATCTAAAATTTTATTATTTTAGATTAAATATTTAAAAAGTTTATTATATGATAATAAATTTAAATTATTTAGATTTAATTATGTTAAAATTAAAAATTATAATTTATGTGTGATATAATCATAAAGGCTGAAATTTAAGATATCATGTTTAGAATTTAATTTTGACATTATAAATGACATGATTAAAATATGAAATAATTATATCATGATAACATGATAATCAAGATTAAAATTTAAATTTTAAATTTTTGACATGTTATCATAATCACAGTTGTTAGGGATGTTATGATAGAGATCAATTATGATTTTTATGTAATGAAAACTAATTTATCATAACAGATAATGATAAGATAAATATTAAAAATAAATTATTATAAAATATTTGATACTTATCATAAATCCCTAACGATCACTATCTTATCTTATCATAATGTGTAATAGATGATAAGATTTAGAAAAAATTAGACTTAACCACATCATTATTTGATCCTATGATCTTATAGTTAGTCTTTTGCAATTGGGCTCAGCTACATTGGTGTCTAAGGAAGGCTTGAATCAAAGGTGTTTAATTGCTCCGTTCGCTTATCTGGCCAATATGAGTTGGTGTCTAAGGCAAGCTAAATAGGAACCCTTTGATTGCTGACTTGACCATTGTAAGGGAAGCATATTGATCAAACTAAGCGGGTTTGTCGGGATGGTAATAATTGATTTGGTCACCTGAGTAGGGTTCCTAAATAGATAGTGGTCATGGATCCTAATTGGATTAGGTATTTCAATCATAAGATCAGATCTTATAAAATTTAGGTTAATTGAAATTAATCTAAAATTAACACATTATATATAATTAAGCATAATACAAATGTTGTACATGCATGATGAGACTTAAATGAGTAAAATTCCTCTATGAATATTAAGTCCTTATGCTTTCCATTGTTCAAATGATACAAAATCTTAGGTCATGAGATTTGTTGTGCTAAAGCCAAGATCAAGTATACCTATGAGGAGTTGATTGGGGAACAATGTGTTGACTCAACTAGATTAGCTGGCATAATTGGCCAAAGTTATGGTCAATCTAATTTAGAGGCAAAGTTTAGGATGATCACATGCAGATGTAATTGATAAGGCAATGTCCCCTAAATGATTTAGAAATTACATTTGATCTGATTGATGAATATCTACTTAAATTGGCTTACTAAGATTTGTTGTGCCAAAGCCAAGGTCAAGGTAAGTCAATTTGAGAGTCCTAGCCTACTAAGAAATTATTTATAATTTTTGAGATTAATAGAGAGGGCTATTAAGCTCAAAAAATAGTAGGAATAATCGATTTAATTAAAAATTTTAAAATTACCATATTAAATCGATGATTTGCATTCATAATAAATGACTCATTCTATTTTCTATACAGTTGTAAGAGTATCATGAGTGTGAACATTAACCTTAAAGATAACCTAGAGTCTAACAAACTAACCAAACCTAATTTTCTTGATTGGCTAAAGAATATAGCCAAGAAAAAATATCACTTCTGCGGCAAGGATGGGCACTGAAAGCATAACTATAGGGCTTATCGGGCCAGCCTGAAAGATAAGAAGCATACAGATGCTTCCACATCAGGTGCGTATATAATTGAGATGTTTTTTTCTATTACTTATTATTCCACTTGGGTATTGGATATCGGTTGTGAGTCTCATATTTGTATTAATATGCAGACGATAAAATAGTAGAAGATTGGGGAGAGATAAAGTGATCCTGTGCATGAAAAATAAGCAAAGGTTGCTGCATTAGCCATATAAATTTGTTCTTTATCTTTGCCCATAGGGCTTGTAATTGAACTTAGTAATTATTACTATATTTTGAACATAATAAAGAATATTATATTCATTTCATGTTTAGTAATGGATGGGTATTCATTTGAAATTGGAAATAAAGGTATTTCTATTTTTTGAAATGAAATGTTCGTTGTCCTACTGAATTGTTCAATAAAATTTATATTCTTAATCTTTAAGCCCCTATTTTCAATATTGAATAAAAAAAATTTAAATCAAATAATTCTAGGGACTCATACCTATAGCATTGTCGTCTAGGCCATGTAAATGAAAAGCGTTTAACCAAGTTACATAAGGATGGATACTTGGGCTCATTCGATTGAGAATTATTTGAAGAATGCGAGTCATGCTTACTTGGCAAGATAACCAAGTCATCTTTTACTGGAAAAGGCAAGCGAGCAACTGATTGTTTGGGTTTAGTACATTCGGATATATGTGAACCCATCAACATTCAAGCATAGGAGGTTTTTCTTATTCATTTCATAGATGACCATTGTAGGTATGGTTATGTGTATCTGATGAGGCACAAATTTGAAGCATTTAAAAAGTTCAAAGAATTCAGATGTGAAGTAGAAAAATAAACTGGCAAAAGTATTAAGATACTTTAATTAGATCAAGGTGGTGAATACTTAAGCCATTCGTTTATAGATTATTTGAAGGAGAATGGGATTCTTCTTTAATGAACTCCTCCTAATACACCACAGCACAATGGTGTGTCAGAAAAGAAAAATTGCACACTATTGTTATGTTCCATGATGAGTCTTGCAGATCTTTCCAAAAATATTTTAAGATTATGTGCTAGACACTACTGAATATATCCTAAACTGAGTTCCATCTTAATCGGTCAACTCTACTCCCTATGAGATATGCTATGGAAAGAAATCATCCCTTAATCATTTAAGGGTTTGGGGTTGTTACGCTTATATAAAGCGTAATGAATCAGACAAGCTTGGAGCTAGATCTGATAAATGTAATTTTATAGGGTATTCAAAACAAACAAAAGAATACTACTACCATCCACTTGAGCAAAAGGTATTTTTCTCAAGAAATGCCTCATTTTTGGAGAATGAGATTCTTTTAGTAAAGGATAATGGGAGTAAGATTGAACTTAGTAAAGCTCAAGTACCACAGATTGAAATAGACTGATTAGATGAAATAAAGCACATGCCAAATGCAGTGGGAGTTGAGTCGAAGACTCAACCCACATTCTGGCAGCCATTGCATGAGTCTCCATCAGAAGAGATAAAGATATAAGTAGCTTCAAGTATACACCAGCTACGTAGATCTAGTAGGATAATTGCATCCCCAAGAGATATGCATTTTTTATAGAGAATGATGAGGCTACCAACTACAAGAAGGCAATCTGAAATTAACTCCAAGAGATGGCTTGAGGCCATGAAATCTGAAATGGACTCTATGTATGACAACCAGACTTTAGTTGATCCACCTGAAGGGGTAAAACCCATTGGGTGCAAATAGGTTTTCAAGAAGAAGACTGACATGGATGGTAATGTGATTACCTATAAGGCAACGTTAGTTGCAAAAGGTTATAAGCAAAGACAATATGTTGACTTTGATGAAACCTTTTCATCTGTAGCCATGCATAAGTCCATAAGGATTTTGCTTGCAATAGCAGCATATTTTGACTATGAGACCTAGCAGATGGATGCTAAGACCATCTTCCTAAATAAAAATTTAAAGGAAGATGTGTATATGACACAACCAGAGAGTTTTGAATCCATAGATCCTAAGAAAGTGTGCAAGATACAGAGGTCTATTTATGGACTTAAGCAAGCCTCTAGAAGTTGAAACATCCGATTTGATGTAATAATTAAAAAGTTTTATTTCATCAAAATGAGGATGATCTATATGTGTACAAAAAGGTTAGTGGGACTAATATTATTTTTTGATATTATATATGGATGATATATTATTAATAGGAAACAATGTATTCTTGCTTAAAGAAGTGAAGGATTAATTGTCAGGTAATTTCTTCATGAAGGATTTGGGAGAAGTAACCTATATACTAGGTATAAATATCTATAGAGATAGATCTAGAAGGTTGCTTTAATTGACCCAATCCACGTACGTATATAAAATGTTAAAGTGGTTTAGCCTGAAGAAATCCAAGAAGGGATTCTTGCCAATGTCGCATAGGGTACATCTCTCCAAGGACATGAGTCCTAAGTCCCAAGAGAAGAGAGAGCACATGGATAGGATACCATATGCATCAGTGATTAGATCCATCATGTATGCGATGCTATGTATGAGGCCTGATGTTTCTTATGCCTTGAATATCACAAGTAGATATCAGGAAAATCTTAGTGAGAAACATTGGATGGCAATCAAGAATATCCTTAAGTACTTGTGAAGGACTACAAGGACTAAGGATATGTTCTTGGTTTATGGAGAATCCGAAATTATAGTTTGGGGTTATGCGGATTCTAGTTTTCAGTCTGATAGAGATGATTATAAATTTTAATTAGGCTATGTGTTCATACTCAATGATGGTTCAGACAGCTGGAAGAGTTCCAAGCAGAAGATGCCTGCCGACTCTATAACTGAAGCTGAGTACATCGCAGCATCAGATGCAACTAAAGAAGTAGTTTGGATTAAAAGTTCATCACTGAACTTAGTGTAGTTCCAAGCATTGTTAATCCAATACTTTTGTTGGCCCAGATGACAATACTTTTGTAGTTCCAAGCATTGTTAATCCAATACTTTTGTAGTTCCAAGCATTGTTAATCCAATACTTTTGTTGGCCCAAATGACAACCCAAGAGGGGGGATGAATTGGGTTCTTTAAAAAATTTAGCCTTTTAAAAAATGTTTGCTTAAGAAGAATGAAAGCAAATGCAATGTAAATACAAAGTACAGTGAATAAAGCAGAGATAGAGATAGAGTCAATGGAAGCACAGCAAACACAAAGATTTTATAGTGGTTCGGTGTATCCAACACCTACATCCACTCCCAAGATCCTACTTGGGTCCACACTATAATCTCCTCGATTACAGTCGAGTTGTTTTACAAGTTCACAACTCAAACTTGTTGTTTTACCCGGGATCACAACGAACCCAGCTGGTTTTTCGGGCTTACCAGCACAAAACCCAAGACTCAAGCAAAACTAGCTTGACCCGAGGTTAACAACCTCCACTAGTTCAATCCCTTTGATTGAACTAGGCACAAGCAAGTATATAAATGTTTTACAAATTTTCACAGCTCCTTAATGAGCAAATATTCAAAGAAAAGTAAATAGGTTTAGAAAAGCTGATTTGAAGTTGTTTGGCTTTGAGCTTTTCTTCTTTCTTCTTTTCTCTTCTCCTTGCTGGGTTGAATCAAGCCTCAGCTCCGATTCTTCACAGTGGATGCAGTTGAGAAGATTGAAAAGATGGTCTTTTTCTTCTAGATAAGAATCCTTTGATTTTCCTCTATTTGAACGGCTTGGATTCTTCTTTGAGCTTTGTGGAGTGGAAGGTTTAGAAATTGAAAGCTCCTCTCTTGGATATACGGCTCAAGACTTCTAGGATTTTGATTTTTGATTGTGTCTATCCGTTTCTATCTCTCTCTTTCTATATTTTTTTCAAACGGTTGTTTTTCCTCCTTTTTATAGATTTTCCTTTGATTCATTTTTGGGTGGAAATCTAGCCGTTGGAGTGTACCTGGAAGGATTTTCCATTCATAAAAAATAGCCGTTAGATGTCAGAAATCAAAAATATTACCGTTAGAGCTGATCTGGCATTTTTGATTTTTCGTCCAGGTGGGTTGGAGTCGGCTCCAGCTTTTCAGGTGTCGGCTCCGAATCATTTTTCCATAAATAGTAAATTCTGAGTTCGTCGTGGAGTCGGCTCCGCAAAAGCAAGTGTCGGCTCGTCGTCGTCAGGTGTCGGCTCCCGAAAACTGAAGGTGTCGGCTCCAGGATGCTCAGAAAAATCATCGCTCTGTTCCAGCATCGGAGTCGGCTCCTGACACAGTAAAGTGTCGACTCCGAAACTTAGGTGTCGGCTCCGAAACTCTAGGTGTCGGCTCCAGGTTATATCAAAAATCAGATTAAAATTGAATTGGCCATGGGGTCGGCTCCAGACATTCTAGGTGTCGACTCCAAGCTCTGAAACTTTAAAATCTCTGATTTGTATATGTTTCAAAAATCATTTCTTAATTCCTTTAAATTGATCAAATAAATTTAAGTCCTGAAACACTTATGAAATCCATTAGTAATCAAATGAATATACTCAATTCCTTTATTAATCATCAAAATCAATGAGTGGATCAACAATCTCCCCCTTTTTGATGATTATAAAAACATTGAGTATATGCATAGAATTCTTAAAGAGAATATCAAGGAAGTGATCTTTACGAGTAAGCTCCCCCTGAATAAGGTAGCTTCTCTTATGAAGTTCAAATTCAAATTATTCTTCCTCTTTGATACTTAAGATTTCTTTGTGCATAGACAATTCAATTCAATTATCAATTCATATCAATAACTCAACATCATATCAATCAATTAACATTCTCAACTATAATTCTTTCCATATAATTTTAATTTTCTCCCTCTTAATGCATATACAATTCTAATTTTCTCCCCCTTTTTTGTAATCAACAAAAAGGTAAAGAATATTTTACTGCATCAAAGGATAATTGCATCAAAAAGATAATCAAAAGTCAAATAGAATAAAAACTTTTCATTCATTAATATAAGCTTCACTACATCAACATATTGTCAAGTATTACATAATTCTCTCCCTCTTTTACATTTCATTATATTAACTTCATTACATCAAAATGTAAACAACATTTTAACAAGATTGAACATAAACAACATCAAAAGTTCTTTCTAACTATTCTTGTTAAATGGTCTACTATATTTTTCATTCCATCACATTGAAGTCTAACATAATCTTTTAGTCTCTCATCCACAAATGTGCAAGCTGTTGTGATTTTGTCTTGAAGTTCGGCGTTGCACTTTGAATAAGTTTCACCATCTCCACAAATTTCTTTAAGCTCTTCAAAGATGTTCTTCAAATCACCATTTAAAGATTCTGCGGAGGTGTTGAGAGTTGATTCAATCTTTGCAATCCGATCATCAAGGGAGTAAAGTGATTCTTTTAAATTCATAAATTTACTGTCAAACTCATCCTTCTGAGCTGCAAACAACTTTTTAATTGCTCCATTTGAAGGTCTGAGAATCCAGTCGAAGAAGTGGATGGTTGATCATAAACTTGTGCAGGTGCAGGAGCAGGAACAGGAGTAGGCTGTGAGAAGGAGCCCTAAATGATGGTCCAGCCTCGCAAGGCTCAAAAACTCTCGGCATAGGGCTCTTTCATCTAGATGTCCTTTCCTATCCCATTGACCATTCACCTTGACAAAACCCATCCGATGCAATGTAGCTAAGCTATAGTAATCTGTGTGCCTTAGGTTCTTGGAAAGTTCATTGTCTTGAATTGGAACCCCTTGGCTCTTGAATACCATAGTTAGTACCATTCCATACGGTAGGGATGATCTCCTTTTCCCACCAGCTTCTGCCATATAAAAGATCATCATTGCTGCCAGATTGATCGGCTGCCCAGTTAGAACACTGTCCATAACCACAATGTCTCGCTCCGAGACATACTCAAACCGACCAGTCTTTGGAAACAAGATCCTACTGCATATATTGTGTAATAATCTTAATTCTAGGGGTAGTTGATTGGCTCTAATTTCTTCAAACTCAGTTACATCCCTTCCTAACATCCTTGAAAGGGCTGCTGACCTATCACTATGCATGTCAGCGGCTAAACCAGTGATCGGGATGCTGAGAAGATTTCCGAGCTTTTGAAAAGTGAGATGAATCCTTTTCCCTTTAACATTGCTTACTAAACCTCCATCCCCTCTAGCCAAATTGAGATAAAATTCTTTTACTAGGGCTGGATAGGTAGGAACATCAAGAGAACACAGCATATCCCAGCCCATTTCCTTCAATTGTCTCCCGATTAAAAAGCCTTCGGATTCAAATAGGTCAAAATCACTTTTCTACCCATTGTGATGACTCTATCAGCTAGGGTATCTACCTTTGTGGAAGATGTGTTGGGATTGTCGGAATCTGTGGATGAATCGCTGCTTGGAGTCGGCTCACGAACGGGACGACGTGCGGACCGCTTTCCCAGTTACCGGCGCTCCAACCACTGATTCTCTCCTTTTGGGTGCCATTTGATCTTTGGAAAGGTTCGATTTGGATGGAATTAGAGATGGGGAAGTTTTGGAGAAATTTTGGAAGAGTTTGGTTAGGATTTGAGAAAGATATGAAATGACGAGGTGTCGACTCTGCCCTAATAAATCAACATTTGACTCCCAGGTGTCGACTCCCGCAAAGTCGGGTGTCGACTCCAAATCGCTAACACAGTCAGTGCTCGAACTGGAGTCGGCTCCGAATTCACAGGTGTCGGCTCCAAGGTCAAGGACCGAGAGCGACACAGTCTTAGGTGTCGACTCCTCATTCTGAGGTGTCGACTCCTGAGACAAATTCAGCAAAAAATATATGAGATACAAATGACTGAAACTCGTCAAAATAAATCTTATAAAATTTTGATAAAATTATGGAGTATTAAGGATCAAGTAGCTCGAATGACTAGATAATTTGTCCTTAAAATAGTGAAGGGAATATCAAGAAATTGATAGAAATTTTAGATTCTCATTCCTTAATGTATCAAAATCAATCCATAGGGTCACATATCCCTAATTCACCTCTAAGATAACAAAATCTTTCTTCACTCAAAGGTTTTGTAAATATGTCAGCTAATTGTTCCTCTGTATTAACATATTCAAGACAAATTTCATTATTAGCTACATGTTCTCTTATAAAATGATATCTAATCTCAATGTGTTTTGTTCTTGAATGTTGAATTGGATTTTTAGTTAGATTTATTGCACTCGTGTTATCACATCTAATTGGTGTTTTGTCGGGGGTTATGCCATAATCTTCAAGTTGTCTCTTAATCCAAAGGATTTGAGCACAGCAACTTCCAGCTGCAACATATTCTGCTTCAGCAGTAGATAATGCAACCGAATTTTGCTTTTTGCTAAACCAAGAGATTAAGTTACATCCTAAGAATTGACATGCACCACTAGTGCTTTTTCTATCCAATTTACATCCAGCATAGTCAGAATCAGAATATGCAATTAAATTTAAGGTTGAGTCTCTAGAGTACCATAAACCTACATTTTTAGTTCCACTTAAATATCTTAAAATTCTTTTTACAGCAATTAAGTGAGATTCTTTAGGTTCAGATTGAAATCTAGCACATAGACATACTGCAAACATAATATCTGGTCTACTAGCAGTTAGGTAAAGAAGAGATCCAATCATACCTCTGTAATGTTTTTGATCTACTTTCTTACCATCTTCATCTTTGTCCAATTTGCACGAAGGACTCATAGGTGTCCCAAGTGGTTTGATTGACTCCATTCCAAATTTCTTGAGCAGTTCTTTTGTGTATTTGGCTTGATTGATGAAGATTCCTTCTTTGCTTTGTTTGATTTGAAGTCCTAGGAAGAAGTTGAGTTCTCCCATCATACTCATTTCAAACTCACCCTGCATTAACTTTGCAAATTCTTGACATAACAAATTGTTAGTAGCACCGAAAATAATATCATCAACATATATCTGTACTACTAATAAATCTTTATCTTTTTTTTCAGAAATAGTGTTTTATCGACATTTCCTCTTACAAAATCATTTTCAATCAGAAATTTACTTAATCTTTCATACCAAGCCCTAGGTGCTTGTTTCAAACCGTATAGTGCTTTGTGTAATTTAAAAACATGATTTGGAAATTCATGATCTTCAAATCCCGGTGGTTGTTCAACAAAAACTTCTTCATTTATAAATCCATTTAAGAATGCGCTTTTAACATCCATTTGAAATAAATTTATATGCATATGACATGCAAATGCAAGTAACAATCTAATTGCTTCAAGTCTAGCTACAGGTGCAAAAGTCTCATCAAAATCAATTCCTTCTTCTTGATTATATCCTTTTGCAACTAATCTAGCTTTGTTTCTTATTACTATGCCATTTTCGTCTAATTTATTTCTAAATACCCATTTTGATCCTATTACAGAATGATCCTTAGGTCTATCTACTAATGTCCAAACATTATTTCTATGAATTGATTTAATTCTTCTTGCATGGCTAACATCCAGTTATTATCTTTTTCAGCTTCTTCAATAGTTTTTGGTTCAATTTGAGATACAAATGCAAGATGATTATTGATGTTTCTCATTGATGATCTAGTTCTTACTCCTTGAGATGGATCACCTATAATTAATTCTCTTGGATGACCATAGGCATATCTCCAATCTCTAGGTAGATCTATATCATTACGATTTCTATCAATAACATCAACACTAGGAGAATCATTATCTTTAGCTTCTTGTTCATGATCTGAAGATACATCTATATTTAATTTTTCAATGTCTCTTTCTAGAATGTTTGTATCTTCCTCATCATCAATCTTTTTAGAACTTGATGCTAAAGATTCATCAAAGATTACATGAATAGATTCTTCTACTATTAAGTTTCTCTTGTTAAAAACTCTATAAGCTTTACTTGATGTTGAATATCCTAAGAATATGCCTTCATCAGATTTTGCATCAAATTTTCCTAGGTTATCTTTGCCATTGTTGTGAATGAAACACTTACAACCAAATGCATGAAAGTAGCTTATGTTTGGTTTTCTATTATTCCAAAGTTCATAAGGTGTTTTCTTAATGATTGGCCTAATTAAAGCTCTATTAAGGATGTAACATGTGTGTTTATAGCTTCTGCCCAAAATATTTTGGTAAGTTGCTTTCACATAGCATGGTACGGGCCATGTCTTCTAGGGTTCTATTTTTTCTTTCAACTACACCATTTTTTGCGGTGTTCTAGGTGCAGAAAAATTATGATGGATGCCATTTTCTATGCAAAAATTTTTAAATAAATGATTTTCAAATTCAGTGCCATGATCACTTCTTAGAGACACTATGGTGTTGTTTTTCTCATTTGTGACTTTCTTAAAGAATTTTAGGAATATCGAGAAAGTCTCATCTTTGTGAGCTAAAAATAACACCCAAGTGTATCTAGAGTAATCATCTACAATCACAAGACCATATTTCTTTCCTCTAGACTTGTGGTTCTAGTAGGTCCAAAAAGATCCATGTGAAGTAGTTCAAGTGGCCTAGAAGTGGAAACAATGTTTTTAGTTTTGAAAGAATTTCTAGTTTGTTTCCAAATTGACATGCATCACAGATTTTATTATTTTCAAAATCTAATTGTGGAAGTCCTTTTACTAAATCCATTCTTATTAATTTTGAAATAAGGTGTGTGCTTGCATGACCTAATCTACGATGCCACAACCAACCAATCTCATTTATATTAGCATTATTAGCAACTAGGCAATGATTACTTAGACAAATTGTCTAAATCAATCAGGTATACATTGCCATTTCTATTTCCAATAAAAAAATGCTATTATCAATGGGATTAGAAACTGTGCATATAGAAGATTCAAATGATACTTTAAAACCTTTGTCACATAATTGACTAATGCTAATTAAATTATGTTTCAAACCAACATATAAGACATTTTCAATATATGTGGAGGGAGTTATTTGAATGTTACCAAACCCCAAGATTTGGCCTTTGCCATTGTCGCCAAATGTAACTACTCCTCCTCTTTTGCTTTCAAGGGTGATGAATTGATCCTTGTCACCCGTCATGTGCCTTGAGCAGCCGCTATCGAGATACCACTTTCTCTTTGATCTTTTGGCCGCAAGACACTCCTGCAAAAATAATTAAGTCTTATATTTAGGTACCCAAGCTTTCTTGGGTCCTTCATGGTTAGTAGCATAAACAATTGTTCCTTTAGGAACCCAAATTTTCTTTCCTTTACTATTTATCTTCTTATCTATTTTCTTAAAATTGCATTCAAAAACTTTGTGTCCCTTCTTGTTACAGTAATGACATGTAACATTATCAAGGTTTTGTTCCTTTTTAAAAAATTTTTGACAAATTTTTGTTTCAAATTAGGTCCTATATCCTAAACCAGCCTTATCATATATAGCTCTTTGATTACTTAACAATAAATTAAGTTTTTCTGAACTATAAGTGAATTTATCAACAATACTTTTATATTTATCAACTTCCTTCTTTAGTTTATCATTTTCATTAGAAATTGATTCTTTTTCTTTAGTCAAATTGTTTTTTCAGATTTCAGCACTTGGTTTCTTTATTAAGATTTTCTTTTTCTTCAATCAAAGTTAAATTTTTATTTTTCAAAAACTTATATTTTTTTTAAAATTTTGAAATCACCGACAAGTTCATTAAAAGCATCAAATAATTCATCAAAAGCAAATTCATCGCAAGGGTTTTTAGAACTTACCTCATCCTCTTCGTTTGCCATAAAGCAAATGTTAGCAACCTCCTTTTGTTCTTCCTCCGATGAGGATTCATCGCTGTCGCTCCAGGTTGCAACATAGGCTTTCTTCTTCTTCTTGAAAGACTTTTTCAGTTGAGGACAATCATATCTGTAATGCCCCGTTTTCTTACATTCATAGCAAATCAAGGGGTCTCTCTTTATCCTTGTCCTTGTCTTTTTCTTTTTCTCCTTCCATCTTAGTTCCAAATTTCTTCTTGTGGAAGGGTCTCTTTCTCCTCATGAATTTTTTGAACTTTCTTGCTAGAAGAGCTGTCTCATCATCATCTTCTTCACTATCATTGCAGCTCTCCTCATTTTCAGCAGCCTTAAGAGCTATGGTCTTTTTCTTCTTCACATCTTCTTCTATGTGCTGCTTCATGGTCAATTCATGGGTCATTAGGGATCCTAGAAGCTCCTCTAAGGGTAAGGTGTTGAGGTCCTTTGCTTCTTGGATTGCTGTCACCTTCGCTTCCCACGTTTTGAAGTGACCTGAGAATTTTTCGAACAAGTTCAGAGTTAGAATATGTTTTGCCTAAACTTTTCAACCCATTTACAATATCAGTAAATCTAGTATACATGCTAGCTATATTTTCAGTTTGTTCCATGCAAAATAACTCATATTTATGAACCAGAATATTTATTTTGGATTCTTTTACTTGTTAGTACCCTCATGGGTAACCTCTAATCTATCCCAAATCTCCTTTGCGGAATTACAAGTGGAGATTCTATTAAATTCATTAGCATCTAAAGAGCAATATAAGACATTCATGGCCTTAGCATTGAGCTGTGCCATTTTCCTATCATTATCATTCAATCCCTTTCGGGCTTAGGAACAATAGTGCCATCAACAACGTGTGTGGGTGTACTAGGTCCATTAGTTATAACACCCCACAATTCATAATCAGAAGCTTGAATGAATATCCTCATTCTTGCTTTCCAATAAGAATAGTTGGAACCATTAAACAAAGGAAGGTCTATTTGTTGAATGACCTTCAGCAAATGATCCAACTTGAGTTGCCATTTGGATCTTTAGCTCTTGATCGTGTGATCAAAATCTAATGAGCACTTGCTCTGATACCAATTGTTGGCCCAGATGACAACCCAAGAGGGGGGGGGGTGAATTGGGTTCTTTAAAAAATTTAGCCTTTTAAAAAATGTTTGCTTAAGAAGAATGAAAGCAAATGCAATGTAAATACAAAGTACAGTGAATAAAGCAGAGATAGAGATAGAGTCAATGAAGCACGGCAAACACAAAGATTTTATAGTGGTTCGGTGTATCCAACACCTACATCCACTCCCAAGATCCTACTGGGTCCACACTATAATCTCCTCGATTACAGTCGAGTTATTTTACAAGTTCACAACTCAAACTTGTTGTTTTACCCGGGATCACAACGAACCCAGCCGGTTTTTCAGGCTTACCAGCACAAAACCCAAGACTCAAGCAAAACTAGCTTGACCCGAGGTTAACAACCTCCACTAGTTCAATCCCCTTTGATTGAACTAGGCACAAGCAAGTATATAAATGTTTTACAAATTTTCACAGCTCCTTAATGAGCAAATATTCAAAGAAAAGTAAATAGGTTTAGAAAAGCCTGATTTGAAGTTGTTTGGCTTTGAGCTTTTCTTCCTTTCTTCTTTTTCTCTTCTCCTTGCTGGGTTGAATCAAGCCTCAGCTCCGATTCTTCACAGTGGATGCAGTTGAGAAGATTGAAAAGATGGTCTTTTTTCTAGATAGAATCCTCCATTTTCCTCTATTTGAACGGCTTGGATTCTTCTTTGAGCTTTGTGGAGTGGAAGGTTTAGAAATTGAAAGCTCCTCTCTTGGATATACGGCTCAAGACTTCTAGGATTTTGATTTTTGATTGTGTCTATCCGTTTCTATCTCTCTCTTTCTATATTTTTTTCAAATGGTTGTTTTTTCCCCTTTTTATAGATTTTCCTTTGATTCATTTTTGGATGGAAATCTAGCCGTTGGAGTGTACTTGGAAGGATTTTCCATTCATAAAAAATAGTCGTTAGATGTCAAAAATCAAAAATATTACCTAGAGCTGATCTGGCATTTTTGATTTTTTGTCCAGATGGGTTGGAGTCGGCTCCAGCTTTTCAGGTGTCGGCTCCGAATCGTTTTTTCATAAATAGTAAATTCTGAGTTCGCCATGGAGTCGGCTTCGCAAAAGCAAGTGTCGGCTCGCCATCGTCAGGTGTCGGCTCTCGAAAACTGAAGGTGTCGGCTCCAGGATGCTCAGAAAAATCATCGCTCTGTTCCAGCATCGAGTCGGCTCCTGACACAGTAAAGTGTCGACTCCGAAACCTTAGGTGTCGGCTCCAAAACTCTAGGTGTCGGCTCCAGGTTATATCAAAAATCAGATTAAAATTGAATTGGCCATGGGGTCGGCTCCAGACATTCTAGGTGTCGACTCCAAGCTCTGAAACTTTAAAATCTCTGATTTGTATATGTTTCAAAAATTATTTCTTAATTCCTTTAAATTGATCAAATAAATTTAAATCCTGAAACACTTATGAAATCCATTAGTAATCAAATGAATATACTCAATTCCTTTATTAATCATCAAAATCAATGAGTGGATCAACACTCTTGTATTATGATAACAGTGGAGCTATTGCGCAAGCCAAGGAGCTAAAGTCTCATCAAAGATCCAAATATGTACTCAGAAGATATCATGTAATTAGAGAAATCATTGGACGAATGATATAAAATAGAATGAGTCCCCATGGACAATAATATTATCGATCCGTTCACTAAAGTTCTGCCATAGCAAAAGCATGATGGTCATGCTGAGTCACTTGGTATTAGATATATGGATGATTGGCTCTAGTTCAAGTGGAAGATTGTTAGTGTGTGCCCAGATCCAATCTAATTATATGCTACTTTGTACACATTTCATTATGAATGCAAATAAAATTTATTAATTTTTTTATCTATTCAGGTGAAATTTATATATATATATATATATATATTTTCTATGAGATAAAGTCCAAAAGAATATGAACTATGCATATAGAATTTGTAATAGAGATTACAAATTATGAGATCAAAAATTGAACATTATGGTTTGATTCTTTAAATTTTTTAGTCAATGCATAGACAGGATTGGGCACTGTCAAACGTCGTTGAGACTAGCACATATTGCATATCTTTACCCTTGTGATGAGCAGCTGATCTCGCAAGCTAAAGTATGAAAATACTTAGATGGGTGTGTGGATGCTCGTTATTGTAATAATGCATTGAATGACCCGCACAGAGATTCCATATGGATATTTTATATAGTATCGTTGGTTAATTTCTGATGACGGTGGTAAGTGATCCTTTGACTTAAGATCTTCATTGCACCATGTGTGAAATATCATGCTTTGACGATATGCAAACGTCGCTCTAGCCACGGATGGCAAATATAGTATCGGTTGGGTATAACATGAAGTATATGAGATGGTATTTGATCAAGATAGGATTCATCTTCCTTGATAGAGATGGTTATATCCGACGACCACTTGATGGATAGAATTGACTATTAAATCCTTGCAAAATTGAGTTGAAATTCGAAATGGTTTCGAAGTTTTAATTCATGTGAGTCAATTTTTTCTGAGATCAATTAAACAAAGATCAATTATAGGGTTGACACATTGCAACCACTAATTAATCTGGATATGTAATGAAGGATTGAATCGTATAATAAACATTCATGGATAGATATTGTTGATAACCACATCAAAAAAACCCTTAATATTTGGGTGGTCATGATGTTTTGCTAGAGGCCGATCATGATCTATAATCATGAATTCTTTAATTTGATCAAGGGGTTGATTTGATCAAAGAATTGACTAGGATAAAGTGTTACCAGGTCATCCTTAGGGTTAATATTAGGGACATGATTATTGCCAATGTATCAAGGGACCTAATGGGCCATATGCATTAAGAAGATTTTGGACGAAGTTAAAATGAAAATTAAGTTGGACTTAATTCAGATTAGATGACCAATTAATTAAGATTGGGTTTGACTCAATCTTAATGAGAGAACATAAAATTGATGAATAGGATTCATCATAAAGAAAAGATTTGTTTTCTTTAATAGATCAAGATTTGATCTTGATCAAAAATCTTTTCTCTCTGATTGATCAAAATTTGATCTTGATTAAGAAATTGTTCTCTATCTTGATTTGAAAAATTAATTAAAGAAGAAAAAAGGCGCTAGCACATGTCATTAGAAGGCCATCATCTAATCCTAGAAGATCTCTGCCTGGACCAACATTGGAGGTGGAACGCGTGGATAGCTAGTAGTAAATTATTTATCGGATTCATCAGTCCTCATTCTCAATAAAGAACATAGGTATGATTCAAAATTAAATTTCAGATTTAATTTTGTTAACTGGATTCGTTTTCTAAGGATCTTGGGCTTTGCGAAATTAAATTTATATTTATTTTATCTTTCACTGCATGATATATGAATTTGACTCGTATAAAATATATGAAATTCCTAACATTAACAAGATAAAAACTCATTGGGGATGGAATACATTAAGAGTCAAAATTTTTAAATAAAATCTTTAGATATAAAATTTATGGGTATGTATCGAATATAACCTTCAACCTATATAAACTAATTGCCGTTGGCCAGCTTTAGTTTCTACGTATGCATGTGTTTCACATGTACATAGAATTTTAGCGGGCACCTTCACTTTGAAATATGCGCTTGTGTCTCTTCCACCAGCATACCACATGGTCAAATACTGGAATGATCCAATCTATTTCCCTGTTGCTTGTGGAATTAGAAACGGCGAAAGAAACGGTGAAATAGTCAATAAGGCAACGGTTTGTCGGATGTCAAAGAGAAAAGGCCAGAAGAGAAGGAAAAAGACGCATGCTGGTCCACGGTACTACTTTCTGCGTGGATCTCCATTTCGTATCTCATTGCTTTCGATCAACAATGCGCCATCCACTTCACAGCGGGACCCGTCAGTTGCATCGCAGTCCACTAACTTTCATAAGCCATATCCGTTTAATTGATCATGAGTTCACATTTCTCTGACTTTAATCACTATCAATTTTATTTAAAAATATTTTAAAATAATAACAAAAATAATATTTAATAATTAAATTAATATTTTTAAATTTAATATTTATTTTTAAAAATTAATAAATAATATAATTTTTGTTATTTTAGATGGCACTCTTTCACCAAACACAATAAATTAATTAACTATCAAATAAGTTGCTTTACAAAGGTTAAAAGTGAAGTTCTTTGTCAAACAACATCGATTTTAGTACAGAAAAAATAAAATAAAATAATATTAAAAAATATATCATTATAAATGATATTTTTTTTATTTATCATGATAAAATAAAAATGTTACTTGAAGCATCATTTCAAATGACATTTCTAAATGGTATTTTAAAAAATTATTTTTTTATTTCATATAAAATTTTAATCTATATAAAAAAATAATATTTCTTAAAAATATTATTTAAATATTAAAAATATTATTTTAAATAATATTTTTATATTGCCACGACGAATGAAATTTTCTTTAACATCATCCGATAGTTTTTTTTTTCTCCGCATCTATTACGCAAAATAGTTGTCAAACGATGTCGGTGTGTAAAAGGTCTCATCAAAAGTATCCCGTTAATTTATTTGGCCAACATCGCATTTCTCTAGCTTTGATTAGACCGTTTATATCATCACATCACCCCAATTCCATTTCCGAAGACATACCTTACAGCGGTCACAAGTGGCCCATCAACCTAATTGAACATGACATCGCATTTTTTTAACTTTGATAAGACATTTTACATCACATGCATGAACGTTAATTTCATTAAAAAATATTATTAAATAAATATAAAAATAATATTAATAATATAATTTTTTTAAAAATAATATTTATTTTTAAAATTAATAAAATAATATAATTTTATCATTATTGCTATCACCGATTAGATGGCGCTCTTTAGCATCGCTCTTGTCTTTGTCTTGTTCTTGTCCTTGTCAGGATTGTTCAAGACGGCAAGCCAGTTAACTATTAAATAGTTAATTTAAATCTTTTTATAAATATAATTTTTAAATAAATTAAAATTCATAAGCAGTGTTGTAAAACAAAGCCTTAATTGATCTACCTAATTGGAATTTTTTTTCAATAATTAAACATTAAAATCTTAAATATTGCTGGTCAAAACTCAAAAGAACTTAATTGT
Source organism: Calamus simplicifolius (assembly GCA_900491605.1). Classification (NCBI taxonomy): domain Eukaryota; kingdom Viridiplantae; phylum Streptophyta; class Magnoliopsida; order Arecales; family Arecaceae; genus Calamus; species Calamus simplicifolius. The sequence continues at coordinate 46,416 of UESW01002922.1, forward strand.
AAAAGACTCATAAAAATATTTTTTTTTAATACAGATGAATTATATCATAAAAAATACCTTTGGTCTTTAGTAAAAGTCTTAATTGGTCGGTGCCTAATTGAAATCTTTTTCTTCGAGAATTAAGCATTAAATTCTTAAATATTGCTGGTCAAAAGAACTTAATTGTAGAAGGCTGGTAGGAAACACCTATGATCTTTAGCAAAAGCCTTAATTGGTTGGTGCCTATTAGAATCTTTTCTTCAAAAATAAGCATTAAAATCTTAAATATTGCTGGTCAAAAGAACATGTAAAAGGCTCATAGAAAACACCTTTGGTCTTTAGTAAAAGTATGAAATTAATTAGTTATGCCATACCGGCATAGCTCGTGTAAGCTGTGAGCTATTAGGTTGTCAACACCCAAATCAGAAATCAGAAGTCAATGGCCAATACAGAACAAAAATGAATGAGACTCATCTTGCTTCATATAAGTCTAAAAAACCTGATAATATTATATAATTGATATTAAACTAAAATATTAGTATTCAAACACAAATATCTATCAAAAGAGCATATTGTACAAATTAAATGAATATATATATTACATAACCATCACAACCATGAAGTTATATCCTAACTACTTATATATGAAGGTCCTTCTGTAAGATAATTACAAAGCTCTATATACACAACCTACAAGATATATAAATAGAAACATCCTCAGCTTAGTCAACCTAGAGGATATGAAATACTAAATCTATCCCTTCCAACAAGGATCTTCAAAGAAATGTGACTTATCTACCATATTACGAATTGGCTATAGGAAAAGCATTGTAAGGAGTGAAATCGCACTCAATAAATAGATAAAAATAGATATAGCAAGGTAGGACAAGTAAAGTGTGACATTATCAATTAATTATGTACATATATAATAAGGTATTAAAACATGAGATTATCAAATTATAAAGAGTAATGTGTCATGTGTTAGGATTTTTCTCTGGTACCATCCTAAAAATTTAATAATAATAAAAAATAGTAATGTGTCATGTACATATCTCATAAAATACTAAAGCATGAAATCATCATTGTATAAACAATAATGCAAATTCCCAAAGAGCAGCCTCAAGTAACTATTCAAAGGTTCAATGGTATAAAAAATGAAAGCAAAGAAATAAACAATACACATTCATATATAAGCATATATCTGCACCTGCAGAAATGGTCATGGCACTGGATGTCAAACAGAAGATGTTTGAAATCGCTAAAAATAGATAGCTTGAAAACCTAGATAGATAGTCCCCAAATGTTCAAATGGATGTTTTCTAGTAGGCAAATTAGATTAAATCATATTTATGGTTCACACACGACATTAGTATCAACCCTACTCTCAATGATGGAAAACTAGTCCATTATGTAGGTGTCATATTATAATGCAAAAGGCACTTATCAGTTCATATGAGCTTATATAACATCAAACTTTAGATAATCATCAACTGATTACATAGTCATACAATTATAGAACAAAATTTAGATAATCATTTATATCGACATAAAATAATTCTAATAGCATAGTAGGTTCATACATTTGATTAATTTATAACGTGAGCAGAAAACAAAAGAAGCAATGAGTATAATTCTTATTTAACGGTTAATTAATTATATGCATATGATCAAATTCTTGTCTTCACAAATAAACTTGATTTTGGGCATACATAAACATATTAAGATATTCATGTGTATACATTACTTCATAACTAAAAATTATCTCGTAATAAATTTACTATGTAAATTAGTTAAACAAGCTATAAGAGTGATCATCTACTCACAATTAATTATCAAAAGCTCTAGAAGAACCTAAATCATGCTTGACTACTTAAAAGTCAAGCAGAGTTGGGTGGTAGATCCCTTAAAGCACTTAAAATAATAAGTAATTATACATAGAAGAAATGACTTGAGCACCAATAGAGCGTGAAAACAAAGATTATATGCTATCATATAAGATTCTATAGTTGAACTCAAAGCCTAGTTTGAAAACTAATACCAAATAATTAAAATCCTAACATCTTCTTCAAACAAGAGGGATTCAATAAGCTAGAAGTAAAAGCTTCTTAGAATTTTATCTTGGTAACCGCTAATCTAGAAAATATTCAATGAAAAGCAGCCCTAGGGGTGTAGATCTTTGACATGGAAGGCAAATACTGGTAGAACAAGGTTGGTAAGGAGAAAAGATGAAGAGATTTAGGAAGAGAAATGGCTAGAAATGCTTGGAACTAGAACACAGAGACGAGAGAGGAATTCCCATAAAAATGTCCCTTGCCCCTTTTAAGCATTCGTATGTTGGTTTGGGTGTCGATTGGCTTGAGTTGGATGATTGACTCGACCATATAGATCAGGTACAATATGGTATTGCCATAAGATGAAATAGCACAAATTGCACAACTTATTTCTATTCTAAATCATTTAAGTATATGCTCATATTTCTTTGCTTTTTTTTTCGTTTACTTATAATTTTTTTTAAGAATAAGGGAATATCTTCTATTTAAATCCAATAAAAATATTTAAAAAATTAAATTTTAAAAATATGATCTTGACTTTCAAAATGATATGATGAGAAGATATGAAATGAATGATATGGGTTTGCTTCATTATTTTTTTGGAATTAAAATAAGTCAAAGAAAAGATGGTATATTTATCAGTCAAAAGAAGTATGTAGAAGGCATTCTCAAAAATTTAACATGGAAAATTGCAATAGTGTGGAAACACCTTTTGTGGTAAATGATAAGTTGATGAAAGAAGATGAATGTGGTGAAGCAAATGCACAATTATACAGAAGCATTATTGGAAGCTTATTATATCTAACAATTACAAGGCCAGACATAATGTTTGCATCAAGTTTACTTTTCAGATTTATGCAAAAGCCAAGTAATATTCACTTTGGACAAGCAAAAGAGTCTTGAGATACATCAAAGGTACTAAAGATTATGGGATCATATATGAAAGAAACAAGAATGATATGATGAAATTAGTTGGATTTTGTGATAGTGATTGGGCTGAAAGTATTGATGACATGAAAAGCACATCAGGATATGCATTCTTTTAAGGATCATGTATCATATCTTGGGCATCCAAGAAGCAAGATACAGTGGCATTATCTTCTTCTGAAGCAGAATATGTTTCAACAACTTTGGCAGCTCAACAAATAATTTGGTTGAGAAGAATACTTGAAGATATGGGTGAAAAGCAAGAAGAAGCTACTACTCTGCTATGTGACAATAAATCTACTATTTCTATGACAAAGAATCCTATATCACAGCCGCACCAAGCATATCAAAATCAAGTACCATTTCATTAGAGATGTGGTAGAAGAAAAAGAAATTAAAGTCAAGTATGTGATGACTGAAGACCAAATTGCAAACATCTTCACCAAGGCACTACCCAAGGAAAAATTCATTCACTTTAGAGATCTCATGGGTAGAACAACCATTAAGGGGAGTGTTAAAAGATAATGGTTGTTAGTTTGTTAGAGTTAGTTTTTTAAATAATGAGCCTATCTTCTATGATTTGATAGGATAGTTTTAGATGGATAAGATCATAAGAAGATTATGCTTATCCGTAGAAATAAGAAACATATTTATATGGTGATGTGCTTAATGAAACGTAATAGAAAAATTTTATTCTTGAGTGAAAACCCTTCTTCTACCTTGATTCCTCTTCCCAAAATAATCTGTGTTGGAAACAATCCCAACAGTTGTAGCAATGAATAGCTAAGGAGCAAGATTAAAGCGTATGGTGAGGATTGGAGATTGAAGAAGAATTTATGGCTATGAAGGTGCGACCAAGAGCAAGGCCAAAGGTGGTGATCAAGCTCTTTGTGTTTTCAAACCAAAATAGAGAGGCCTCTATTCCTTTGATCCTAGATCAGATGCAGCCAAGATTACAGTTGTGGCCATGCGAGAGGTAGTGGATCAAGTGAATGGACGTTCGTGGAGCTATGCGTGGTAATGTTGATCACCGATTTCCAATGGTGTTTGGCTTTGGGTGTCAGGCACTCTCTTGATTAAGTTCTTAATGGGGAAGAAGAGGTTTCACTCCTAAAAGGACATCCTTGGTGTTGGAAACTAAACTTGATTATTGGAAATTGCTGCATAGGAAGTTGATATTATTTAATTACTGCATAGGAAATTGCTGTTATTTAATTGCATAGGAAATTGCTGTTATTTAATTGCATAGGAATTGCTATTCTGAATTAAGTATTGTGGAAGACCAAGAGTCATTTTGTAATTATAAAAGGCCATGTATCCTTTCACGTTTCAGCATGAAAAAATAGAAAGAAACCAGAAATTTGCCCAAAAGAAAATATCTTCTCCTCTTCTCTCCTCTTCCAACAAATTTGGTATCAGAGCCACAAAAGATCCATAGCCTCCATGAACTTTGTTCAATCCCAAATACCCAAACTCACCAAAGACAACTATGACAACTGGAGTATCCAAATGAAGGCTTTGCTTGGATCCCTTGATGTTTGGGATCTTGTAGAAGATGGCTACATGGAGCCGACCGAAGGTGAAGCAATGCTCACACAAGAGCAAAGAAAGAACATAAGGAGTCAAAAAAGAAAGACAAGAAGGCTCTCTACACACTATACCAAAGTGTAGATGAAGGCACATTCGAGATTATCGCTGGAGCTGCAACATCAAAGGAGGCATGGGACTTATTGCATAAGGCACATAAAGGAGCAGAAAAGTAAAAAAGATTCGGCTACAATCTTTGAGGTCTGAATTTGAATCTTTCAAAATGATAACTGGGGAGTCAATTTCTAATTATTTTTCAAGATTGATGTCTATAGTCAATCAATTGAAAAGAAATGGAGAAGAAATTACTAATGTTCGAATCATGGAGAAAATTTTGCGCTCTTTAGATGCAAAATTTGACTTCATTGTTGTAGCCATTGAAGAATCAAAGGAATTAGAAGAAATGACTATAGAGCAACTCATGGGCTCTTTACAAGCACATGAGCAAAAGCTGTCTAAAAGGATGGAGGAGAAACCCATCGAGCAAGTACTTCAAACAAATCTTACACTACAAGAAAAAGGTGATCTTAAAGGTTAAACAAGTTTCCATGGTCGAGGCCGTGGAAGAAGAGGAAGAGGTGGAAGATTTCATCAAGATCAACCTCAAAGAAGTCAAGGAGACATAAGAGACCACCATGCCCGAGGTCGTGGTAGAGGAAGATTTTTTAATCCTAGAGGAAGAGGAAGGTATGGACAACAAGCACTACAATGTTTTATTTGCAAAAAATATGGGCACTATGCTAAAGATTGTTGGTACAAAGATAATGTTAATTATGTTGACGAAAATTCATTTTACAAAAGAACAAGAAGAAGAAGTAACTCTACTTTTGGCCTACAATAACATTACTGGTGCTATCAAAAGAAGTACTTGGTATCTAGACACAGGTGCTAGCAATCATATGTGTGGGATAAAGGACATATTTTTTAAGATGGATGAAAGTTCAAAGGCTCGGTGACTTTTGGAGACTTCTCTAAAAGGCCAGTTGAAGGGAAAGGTAAAATCCTTATCAAGCTTCAAAATGGCACTCAAAATTTTATTTCAGATGTCTATTATGTTCCAGACATTAAAAATAACATTCTTAGTTTGGGCCAATTGCTTGAAAAAGGCTATGACATTCACATGAAAGAATTGGGTCTTTCTATTAGAGACAACAACAATACTCTTATTGCACATGTTCCTATGTCAAAAAATAGAATGTTTGAGCTAAGTTTGCATGTTGATGGCTCCTCTTGTATGTTAACACAAAGTCTTGATGACTCTACTCTATGGCATCTTAGATATGGACATTTAAACTTTGATGGATTAAAACTTTTGTCTAGCAAGAATATGGTGACAGGAATGCCTTGGCTGAAAATGTCCAAGGAAAAATGTGAAACTTGCATAGTTGGAAAGCAACAAAGGAGAACCTTCATTTCAGGAAGATCAAGAAGAGCAACAAAACCATTGGAATTGATACATTCAGATGTTTGTGGCCCAATCAAACCAACAACTATGGGAGGTAATGAATATTATCTTTCCTTCACTGATGATTATTCTGGAAAGACATGGGTTTATTTATTAAAAAAAAAGAGTGAAGTATTTCAGAAATTTAAGGAATTTAAGTTGCTTGTTGAAAAACAAAGTGGTTTTCAAATTAAAGCTTTGAGATTGGATCGTGGTGGTGAGTATTTATCCAAAGAGTTTTCAAATTTTTTCAAAGCACAAGGAATTTTTCATCAGGTTACTATGCCTTATTCACCTCAGCAAAATGGAGTTTCAGAAAGAAAAAATCGAACTATTTTAAATATGGTTCGATGTATGTTGAAAGATAAAAATATGCCTAAAGAATTTTGGGGAGAAGCAGTTGCTTGTGCAGTTTATTTATTGAACAGATTTCCATCAAAAAGGCTTCACAATATGACACCTGAGCAAGCATGGAGTTCATACAAGCCTAAGGTTGATCATCTTCGCATTTTTGGAAGTGTTGCTTATGTCAAAGTGCCTGATGAGAAAATGATCAAACTTGATGACAAAGGAGAAAAGTGTATTCTTTTAGGATATGCTGAAAATTCAAGTGGCTATAAGTTGTATAATCCTATTACAAAGAGAGTGATTTTTTCAAGAGATGTTGAATTTGATGAAAAGCAAATGTGGAGCTGGCAAGATAACAATAAAATGCAAGAAAATAATGAAGAAGAAGAGTCACAACATCAAGAAGAAATTCCATCAACTCCACAACAAAGTCAAGACATTCATCTCCACAAGAAAGTTCCAGTGGCTCATCCTCAAATAGAGCACACAAAACTCGGAGTGTGCAAGAATTGCTTGACGTCACAAGGCGTCTTGATGCTAATGATTATACTATGTTTTGTCTTTTTGCAGGTTATGATCCAATTGAGTTTTATGAAGCAAATAAAGAAGAAAAATGGAGAATGCCATGCATGAAGAAATTTCATCAATAGAGAAAAATGATACTTGGGAACTCACAAATCTTCCCCAAGGTCATCAAGCCATTGGAGTCAAATGGGTGTATAAAACAAAAACAAATGCAAGTGGAGAAATAGAAAAATACAAAGCCCGCTTGGTAGTAAAAGGCTACAAACAACAATATGGCATTGACTATGATGAAGTTTTCTCTCCTGTTGCTCGAATGGAAACGGTACGCCTTCTCATTTCCTTAGCAGCACAAATGAAATGAAAATTTTTTAAATGGATGAAATCAGCTTTTTTGAATGGATATTTGAATGAAGAAGTCTATGTAGAACAACCTTTGGGTTTCATTCAAAAAGGACAAGAAGACAAAGTCTACAAACTCAAACGAGCTCTTTATGGATTGAAACAGGCTCCACGAGCTTGGAATACAAGGATTGACAAGTATTTTGCTGAAAATGGTTTTCAAAAATGCCTTCTTGAACATTCTCTTTATATGAAGTCTAATCATGTTGGTGATGTTCTATTTGTTTGTCTATATGTGGATGATTTGATATTCACAGGAAGTAATCTTGCAATGATTGAAGTTTTCAAGACTTCAATGATCAAAGAATTTGAAATGACAGATTTTGGCTTAATGTCTTATTTTCTGGGTATTGAAGTAAATCAATCAGATGAAGGCATATTTATTTCACAAAGCAAATATGCAAAGGAAATTTTGGAGAAATTCAAGATGAAGAATTGCAATTCAAGCACCACTCCAATTGAATACAATACTAAATTAAGTAAAGATGGAGAAGGAGATCTTGTCAATCCAACATATTATAAAAGTTTGGTTGGAAGCTTAAGATATCTTACAAATACAAGGCCGGATATTGCTTATAGTGTTGGAGTTATAAGTCGTTACATGGAGAAGCCAAGAATGGATCATTTAATTGTTGCAAAAAGAATCCTTCGATATATCAAAGGTACGCAAGATCATGGTATTTTCTATTCATCTACTAATCCAATAAAATTAGTTGGTTTTTGTGATAGCAATTGGGCAGGAGATATTGATGATAGAAAAAGTACTAGTGGATTTGCCTTTTATATTGGATGTGGAGCATTTACATGGTCTTCAAAGAAACAACAAATTGTTACACTTTCATCATGTGAAGCAGAGTATGTTGCTGCAGCAAATTGTGTTTGTCATGCACTTTGGCTTCAAAGACTACTACAAGAAATGAAGATTTCACATGAAGAGCCAACCAACATTTTTGTTGATAATAAATCTGCTATACAACTTGCAAAAAATCCAGTCTTCCATGATCGAAGTAAGCATATTGATACAAGATTTCACTTCATTCGAGATTGTATCAAAAATCAAGAAGTACAACTTCTCTACATTTCAACAAAAGATCAGGTAGCTGATATCTTCACAAAAGCCCTCAAGGAAGAAGAGTTCAAGAAGTTGAGAAGCATGCTTAGAGTCATGAAGAATCAAGTTTAAAGGGGGGTGTTGGAAACTAAACTTGATTGTTGGAAATTGCTGCATAGGAAGTTGATATTATTTAATTACTGCATAGAAAATTGCTGTTATTTAATTGCATAGGAAATTGCTGTTATTTAATTGCATAGGAAATTGCTATTCTGAATTAAGTATTGTGGAAGACCAAGAGTCATTTTGTAATTATAAAAGGCCATGTATCCTTTCACGTTTCAGCATGAAAAAATAGAAAGAAACCAGAAATTTGCCCAAAAGAAATATCTTCTCCTCTTCTCTCCTCTTCCAACACTTGGTCGATGGTGGCGATCAATGACCTCATCAACGTGGCTATGTGAGGATTGGACTAGTGACAGAAAGTCAGTGAGAGGTGACTGTTGAGTGCCGACGATCGGTTGTTGTACAGGGTGACGAAGAAAGGAAAAAATTTTGGTCCATTTTGGAAGCATGCTATTCCAGTTTGNGAAAGAAATCTGGGATAGAGTTGCAATAATTTGGAATAGATAGAGTAAGAAAATCTTATTTAGTGAACTTAGCCATTTGAGAGACTTATTTGGTTAATTAAGTTGATTAAAAGACTTATTTGGTAAGTTTAGTTAGTACATAGGCTTATTTGGTGAACTTAATCGGTTGAGAAACTTGTTTAATAAGCTCAATTGATGAACAACCTTATTTGATATGTTCAGTTGGATGAGAAGCTTATTTAGTATAGATCAATTAGCTGGAAGGCTTATTTGATGGCTCAACTAAACGAGAAGCTTATTTAGTAAAGCTCATAGTTGAGAGCCTTATTTGATGAACTCATTCAGGCATCTGGTGTTCATTATTAAAGTGCTATCTAATCAAGGATAAGATGCATTAATTCTTGGACCTGATTGGTGTGTGTAAAACTTTAGCTGTATCCTTTGGAGTACGTGGAGAATGTATAAAGAGGTTTCAGCTATTTTTTAGCATCGCTGAAGAATTCAAGTCAAGATAGAGATTTATTAAAGTTTATCTTAGAATTCTCAAACTCAAAAAGGATATGTTGTCATATCCATGTAGGACTTTAATCCTATTCCATGTAGTTTTAGAATTCAGAAAACAAAGCAGGATATGTTTCCTTATTATGTAAGACTCTAGTCCTAATCCTTATAGTGCACTGTATATCCCTTTTCTATATAAGCATAAGTAGCACTGGCTTTTAAGGTAGTTTAGGCTTAGACTTAAGCCAAAGACTCCATGGTAGCTCTGACCGGCCCTAGCCCAAGGATAATTGGGTAACTTAGAGAGTTATTGAGAGATATCCAAATGGGTCCTATTGGATCTAAGTGGGTTTAGAGATTTGTAATAAAGTCTCTAATAAGAAACTATTCTTGTAATTTTAATATTTGGTGGAGAACAATCCTTATAATCTTTAAATAATTTTGATAATGAAATTCTCTACTCTTTCTCATCCATGGGCGTAGGCTAATGGGTTGAACTATATAAATTCCTTTGTGCTCTCTTATTTAGTTTTACTCTCTTTGATTTCTTATTGATCTTTCATCCCTTGTGTGCCTCCTACCATAACAAGTGATATCAGAGCTTTTACTTTCACGTCTCCTATCGTAATAACTAGTGTCAAAACTTTTGCTATTATAACAATTAGTATCAAATTTTTGGTTGTTATAACAGAATCCTATTTTAATGCTATGATAATTTTAGTGGCAACATGTGTGGAGGTATTGGGTTGTAGAATTTTTTTTTTTTTTTTTTGGCTTCTTTAAAGATCTTTTCTTTTGTGACAATAAATTGGAGGAATTAGATTCTCCCAAATTTTGGCCTTTTAAGGGTGTATTTGGTACACCTGATTAAAAGGAGGATACCTGATGCGGGATATACTATGCAAGAGCTTAACATAGAACAATGGTTTAGATTTTAAGGTGCTTTACTTTTTAAAATGAGTAAGAATAAACTAAGGATGAATATGCAAAGAGTAAAGCAATTATTCGCAGAATACGATTCATTAAGTAATAAAGAAAACATGATCCTAGGATTGAGAAACCACTACTTAGAACATGCTCTTTCTTCAACAAATATAACTTATAAGAAGGGATGGGTCTGATTACTAGGCAATGATGGTCTTCATCCTAAAAGATTGGATCACAAAGCTCTCAGAATAGGCATCTGAAAGAAGAAGCTATGCTCCCGCGGATGTTTCAACTTTTCTTCAGATGGTTCTGGAGGTAAGAAGGACTTCATCTAAGAATTATAGCACTTTAGCTTCTTGGGGCTGGGTTGCTTGGAATAGGTGTTGAAATAGAAATTTATTGGGCCTCTCACCCTCTTCCTCATGGAGTGTCAACGCTCAGGAGCATAAAAATAGAAAAAGAAGACTTTTTTTTTTATTAATCATCAATTGTTCTCTACAAAAAAAAGGAAGAAATTTTTTATAACCCTTGAATTACATGAAAAAAAGAGAAAATAATTAAGGGCATTATATTGTTTCCAAAATAAGAAGATATGTGGCATCTTGAAACAAGAAAAAGAAATCAAGGGATGGCGCCATATTCTGCTTTCCATAAGGGTGGACGGTAAGTCACCTTCCATAGGAGGCTTTTTTGCTTTCTTTTATGCTGAGATAACTTCATGAAAATCTTGGAACGCCCTAATTGAATAGATGGCGCCTACCTTGACTGGGATTCCATGTGGTTGCTGAGTGGCGCAATGAATGTGGTCCTTCTTGAACTTGGGTCTTCAACTTCTTACACTTTGACTGAATAAAGCTTGACTTGACTCAAATAAAAATCACTACTGATACTGATAAAACTTGATTACAGGACTTAAAGTCAAACCAACATAAAGAAAGAAATCCATAATAATGACTCAAATGGATTGACAGAAATCAAAAGTCTAACTACATTAATCAAAAAACATAATGAGCTCAGTAACCTCTACTGATCATGGTGCCCGCACCAATACAATTTTTTAATTATTTTTTATATTTTTTTCTACAAGAATAGGACAAATTAAATTTTGTTCCATCGGATGCTTAGTCCTATTAAAGGGGGTTAAGTCATCTTTCAAAATAGGTGTTTTTATTTTTACCCTATTCGACTACTATTTTGTTTTCTCTTTTTTATCCTTATCTTCAGCAATTACTGCTATTTTTTCTAAAAGTATAATTATTAAACTAGAAAAGTATATCTATAATTTTACTCAAACCTACCTAACATAAGATATAAGAGAGGACAATTGCTATCCTATTTGATTTGTTATCTTATCCTTTACTAAATATGAGATAGAATAATTTTTATTATATTTTATTCTTTTTTTAACCTATCCTCCTTTTTATTCTATAATATCCTGTATACCAAATGCAGCCTAAAAGTTTTGTTTCTACGCATTAAATGTCTCTTTAATTATGTTGAGAAAGTTTCTTCCTTCCTATGTTATTTTTCAACTGATTAAATGAGGTATCAAATACCCCTTAATGAGTGCTCTGGGAAACTTGTTAACAATTCTCTAAAGCTAGCATGTACTTCAATCCATTTATGCCTCCTCAAATTAAAAATGTGATATTCTTTATCTTTCATGTGCTATCTCTTGGACTTATCTTAGTGCGCCTCTTTCAGGAAAGAAACTTGTCACTTCTGATTTCAATTTCCTGCTAGACAAAATCCACTCAAAACTTGACTGTTTGAAATGGAAGCACTTATCCTTGGTTGGCAGGCTGACACTAGTTAAATCGATATTCTCTTCCATCCTTATTTACTGTATGTTCGATTATTATATTCCAATTTCTATTTTTAATAGAATTGAAAAGGAATTTAGGTCATTCTTACGGAGGCATTCTTTTGATAGAAAAAGGTCTTCAGTTGATGCCTTGTAATATTGTTTGTCTTCCCCAAAAAAATGGGGATTTAGGCATAGAACTTTTGAGAATTAGGCAAAAATCCTTTCTTTCTAAACTTGCAGCTCAGTTGGTGATGAATTGTAACTCCTTGTGGGCAAAAGATGTTTATGTTAAATATGACTTTGTAGGCTCTTAGAATTCATATGCAGCACCTCAGAGGTGCTCTTTTATCTGAAGGAAATTATGTGACAATGTAGTAAATGTTAGCTAGACATTAATTTGGGTTGTTGGATTTGGTGCTCAGATTAATCTTTATTATGATTTTGGATTAGAAATATCTCATTACATTAGTGGCCTACCTTTATCAACATGAGCATTGATGTTTCCAATTGGACTGTAGCTAATCTGATTACCAATAAAGAACATGGGATGAGGACAAAATCCTTTCGTTGTTTTCAGCTCAAATAATGAACAATATCATGCATATTCCTTTGCCTAAAGGATTATTGCCTGATCAGCTAGTTTGGGGTAAAAGTAAACAACTTAAAGTTTTCTCAAGTGATCTATATGATATCTTATTGGATAAGCTTGATAATGAAGCATCTATTTCATTCTCTTGGGTTTGGAACTTGCAATCTACTCCAAGAGTTAAAACCTTTTGGTGTAAAGTAGCATGGAAGAAATTCCTTGTAAATCCTTGCTAGTTAGAAGAGGCATTCTGAATGGGTATGGATGTGAATTCAGAGGACTATAATCATGTTTTGATCTCCAGTGGCTTTGCTAAGCAATGCTGGCTCTTATTACAATCTTATAATAATAATGCTTCTTTGCTGCTAAATATTTATTCAGTAACTGATTTCTTATTTGTCTCAGGCCAAAATAAGCAGAGCTAAAATCATTGATAGTTATCATAGGATGGTTAACTTGGATTGAAAGAAACAACCATCTATTTTAAGGTAAAATTTCTTCCACTGGTGATATAATTATAAGGACTCTAATATTGACAGATGATCATGGTCATTCTCATGTTTTGAAAGTCTTCAATACTTAATCAAGAAATTGGAATAGCCAATGCATTAGGTGCCCCTATCTAATGGGGAGTGTTAATGTAAGATGGCTACCTGTTCCCCTTGGAGTGCTGAAGATAAATTTGATGGACCAGAGAAAGGTAATACCATAGGTATAGGTTATATAACCAGAAATTATAAGGGCTGACTAATACATGCTATCGAAAGAATTATTTAATCCTGTTCAGTTCCTTATGCTAAATTAACAGCTGCTTAAGAGGGTTTTGGAAGTACTTTTATAAATTCAAAGCTTCTCAAATTTGATTGGAAGAGAATTCATTTATTGTGATATCATGGATAAATAATTCTCTAGAAAATGATACTTATCTTCGTCCTCTTCCTATAGACATCCTATAGATCAAGAAGGTATTATGCACATTTGAAATAACTCATACTTTTGGAAAAGTTAACCAACTTGCTGATTTGCTATAGCATCAAATTGTCACCATATTGTTGCCATTCTAATTTAAGCCTTGGATTATATACCAACTCAGCTTACTTATATGCTTCAATCTGATGCATATGGTGTCAAGTCCAGTGTAAGCAAAGAAAGAAATATATATATATAAGAAGAAATCTCTCTCAAGGCCGGTAAGAGCATGTCTTCGTTAAAAGGATGCTTCTGAATTTCTTCACTAAGGAGATTGTAGCAGTTATTATGTTTTCTGCTGTTGTTAACGCACTGCTGTGTTAGCTGGGTGAAGCACCGCGTGTAACCGTAGAAATTTACGCGTTGCAATCAGAGCTAACCTCGCTAAATATAAACTGCAATCGTGTCACTTTTCGGAAAAGCTTGGTTGCATCGAAGGAGGGTAGAGTAAATGCGCAGCAAAGAATTAGCCATGCATCCATGCCGTTGCACGTGCGATACACAATAAAACTCATTGAATCTTGGCACCCGTGATGGTATGAACGCACGATCAATCTATACTACATGCTTGCTGCACAATTCCAAAAATGGTGCAGCAAGTTTTTTTTCTCACTTTCCTTTGTGGCTTCTTTGGTGGGCTAGAATTCAAAAGACAAACTTCGAGTGAATAGACGTGTCGATTTCAACGAATCTACATTGCAAAAGTATAACCTTCCTTTTCTTCATTGAGTAGTTCGGGCTTTACCCATGGGCCAGCTTTCGCCCAAGATTCAAAGCATTTCGCAAAATAATCGAGTATGTGGGACAAATGATGTGATTGTATGAAGCTTCAACACTAAGACCTCACAAAAGATGGGTAAGAATATAGAATTAAGTTGTTGAAATGGTCTTTATGCATCATATGTGTTGCAGAACACGCACATTATACACAGCAATTGATAACATGCACGTATGGCTGCATATGTTTAAAAATATTTTTATTCTTTCGTATATCACACGCATAGCTATATGCAAGTACGGTCAATCATGAAGGACTTTTTCAGAAGTTGTTATAATGATTTATAATACAGATTCATGTTATTTTCTGCTTAAATCTTAAGAAAAGTCTTTATGCATCGTGTTCAATGATTAACATGCTACGTGTGCCAAAGGCAGAAGAGTATTTTTGCTTTTTTTGGCATGCTTGAATAAGCACCGCATGCTAATCGTGGGATATGCATGCGTGTCATTTGGACCGCACCCAGTGTGCAATGACTTTTCCTAAAGCTTATCAGGTAAAGATAGTTTGGAGTTGGTCCACAGGCCTTGGCTCTCAGGCCATTATTCTACAGCAGCAAAAGCGACAGACAGCTGGATGATCCTTCTGATCGATGCTTTCACTTGACGTTGTTTGTCGATAAATGCAACCCGTCAACTTCTAAATCGGGAAAGTTTCCTCGATCTTTCTTTGAAGGCATTGGAATGAACCCCTCTCCATCTCACTTTTATCACGTTCTACTAAGCATTTAAGTTTAGAGGCAATAAAAAAAAGAAGAAAGAAAAAAAGCAAGAAAGAAAAGAGGAATCAAACTGAATGATTCACAGATATTGCAAGAATCTAAGGTAGTGTTTGAAATAGAGAATAATAGGAGATATCCAGAGGATATCCCTTCTTATTCCTAAAAGCCATAACTATAAGGGATAGCTGGGAATAAAGTTAACCAAAGGGATAATTCATGGTTAACCATAGAATACCTCCTCAATTTATTCCCTAAAAAACGCAGGAATAGTTGGTTATCCCTCCAAATAAAGTAAAAAAAAGTTATCCTATGGATTTATCTTTTTGCATTTGATATGATCAATAGGATAGCCAAGGGATATTCCTATGGATAGCCAGGGGATAAACTCTATCCCGTACACTTATCCATGAATAATATTTTTTCTATCAAACACTATCTAAGGTAACATGGCTGGGTTGCCTTCTTCAAAGAGGTTTCTTTATGGATGGTAGCGGTCGGAATTAAACCCCATGTCATGATAACCAGAAAAACCAATATAATATTTGTTTTTTTTTTTTTTGGTTACAGAAAGGGGAAGGAGGGCTAAGCTAGCTAGGTCCCATGCGGCCCCGTTCCCCGCCAGAAAATGTTCCGTTGGCCCCGTTTCCCGCCAGGAAATGTTCCGTGCACGGCGCTGGGTTTACGCAGCCGTTCCCCGCCCGAAGGCGAGTTGGTCCACCCAGGTGCTAGTAGTCAGAACAGGAAAATTTTTTAGACAGACCTTAACCTCTCTAACACCAGAGTTTCAGGCTTCAAGGATTAACCTTGAAATTATTCGAGTCAACCGCAGCGTCATTCCTCGAACGTGAGACCTTTTAATGGCATGAAGAAGGCCCTGACCATTAGGCCATCGCCTGAGCGGTAATATAATATTTGTTTGCCCTGCCCTTTATAGGCTAGTCAAAAATTCCATCTCCACCAAGCTCTTGACTAAAATCTCAGTTTGATCGAGCATCAGACACCGCTCAAAACAATATTTTACATATAGGTCACATTTTTTTTGAGGAAAACATATTTAGGTCACATCATCTTGGTAAACATGGACAGATAAAAATCAGCCGATTTGTTTTAGTTACACCACCAATTATAGATCTTTTGGATTGAATTAGTATTTAAATATAGTTCTCCAACTTGTAAATTCATACTTAAACTAGACCAGTCATTACTAGTCCTCACCTGATGATAAATGAGTCGGGTGTGGCAACAAAATTATATCTATTAAAACATTTAGGTTGTTAGGGTTTAGAGACAATAGTGGGATTTCTCTTGGAACAAGAACCAAGGATTTTATTAATCTGACTAGAACTTTTCTTCTTTGTTGGATCTGCTCCTCTGTTCCTCCTCCCTCCACTTCTTCAAGTAGAGTGCCTCTCTTTTTCCAGTGGGTCAACAGGTCAAAAAGAGGCCCTCCTCTGTTCCTTCTTTATGATGTTCTTCTAGCCGGATGTCCAGGAATCCTCACGGAAGCCTGATCTTCATGTCCCACGAAGCCACGACCACGAGGTCACGCGAGGCCTGATGCTGAGAACGCGAATGCGTCCTCCTTCCAACTAGCTTCATTCTTGGGACGACACGGAATCCTGAAAGCCTGACGTGAGCCCTCTCCGTCTTCCACGCGATGGAACGGGCTGGATCTTCTTCTGAACTAAGACCCTCCCACGCGATCACGTCACGAATCCCTCCGGCACACGATGGAGAATAGAGGGAAGGAGAGAGAGGATAGGAGGCGGCTAAGATAGAGATATGAGAAATTTTTTTGGGAGAAAAGAATCTGTTCTCTATTCCATCCAAACCCTAGAGACTAGAGTTTAAATACATCCACGAAGCGGGCCAGCCCAGACTCAACAAAAAACTCCCAGGACTAATTCAATGAGATTAAACTAATCCCCAAGCCCGTGTACACCCGTGACTTGATTTAATCTCAACCCTTGGACTCAAACCCAGCCCAATACAAGTTAGCCCACCTGGGCCTTGATAGCACCACACCAGGCCCAACAATCTCCACCTTGGTGCTTTCAAGGCCTCAGCACGTCCACTGTGTCCATCAGCTTTAACAACGAAATACACTTTTGAAAACTGTCCCGTGGAAGAACCTTAGTCAGTGCATCTGCTGGATTTTCTTTGGTGTATACCTTCACCAGCTCCACCTCACCATCTTCCACCAGCTCTCTGATCCTGTGGTATCTGAGGTCAATGTGCTTCGTCCTGGCATGATAGACTGCATTCTGCGCAAGCATCAGAGCACTCTGGCTGTCACTATGCACCTGGACAACCTTCTGATCAAGTCCCATCTCCAGCATCAAGCCCTTCAGCCAAAGAGCTTCCTTTGCTACCTCTGTGATACCTATGTATTCTGCCTCCGTGGTAGATAAGGCTGTGATGGGCTGCAGACATGATCTCCACGATACTGGACCACCAAACAGGCTGAACACAAAGCCTGTTGTGGATCTCCTAGTGTCCACATCTCCACCAAAGTCTGCATCCACATACCCATATAACTGCCCACGAGCCTCCTTGGATAAGTTGGATCTCTCAGCACCTTCTTGCTATCCATAGCAAATACCAACCCCAACTGTACCTACCAAGTACCTGAAGATTCCCTTTAGTGCTCGCCAGTGCTCCCTGCCAGGGTGCGCCATGAACCTGCTCACCTGGCTCACTGCATGGGCTATGTCTGGCCTACAACATACCATGGCATACATAAGGCTCCCAACACCAGAAGCATATGGTACCTTCTCCATCTCCTGAGCCTCCAACTCAGTCTGTGGTGACATGGTCTTCGATAAGGAAAAATGTGCTGCCAAAGGTAGTGCTGTCGGTTTGGCATCCTTCATCCCATATCGCTCCAGAATCTTTTTAATGTAGCCACCCTGACTCAGATGCAGCACACCCTTGGATCTATCTCTGATGATTTCCATCCCTAGGATCTTCCTGGCTGGCCCCAGATTCTTCATCTCAAACTCCCGAGACAAAACTATCTTCAGTTCCTGTACAGCCTTCTTACTCTTGCATGCTATCAGCATGTCATCTACATACAAGAGTAAGTACATCCTAGACCCATCATCCAGAGATTTAACATACACACAAGAATCATACTCACACCTGAAAGTCCAATGCTCCTAACATAAGTGTCAAATCTCTTGTACCACTGCCTCGGCGACTGCTTCAGCCCATACAGAGATTTCTTCAGCAAACAGACTTTCCATCTGATCTTGGTTCTCTAAACCCTGGTGGCTGCTCCATGTAGATGCTCTCCTCCAAATGACCATGGAGGAATGCTGTCTTCACATCCATCTGCTCCAGCTCCAAGTCCTGAGCTGCTACAATACTCAATAATAGTCTGATGAAGTGTGCCTGACAACTGGAGAAAATATCTCACCATAATCGATGCCTTCTTTCTGAGAGTATCCTTTGGCCACTAGTCTTGCCTTATACCTGATACCCTCTTGTTCTGAAGCTCCTTCCTTGCGCTGATAAACCCATTTACAACCAATGGGTTTCTTTCCTTGTGGCAGCTGGACCACCTGCCACGTATTATTGCTGTGAAGAGACTGCATTTCCTCTGCCATAGCATGGATCCACTATCTCTATCCTGACTTTCCATAGCCTCCTCATAGGTGAAAGGGTCTCCATTCGCTGTCACCAGGGCATATGACAACGAATCCTTGAAGCCGTATCGAACTGGTGGTCGCACGTTCCTCCTGGGCCTTTGCTGTGCGATCCCAGTATCAGTCCCCTGTCCAGCTGCATCCTGCTGAACTCCCTGGCTTCTACCCCCTCTGTCAGTCCTCTCCACCTGAATCTCAAATCCTCCTGGTCCACTAGCAAATGGCACAACTGTATAGGAGGTTGTCTGACTAGTGTTACCGTGTTCTACCTCCTGTAGTCCCTGCTGTGCATCCATGCCACTTCTGTTCTGGAGGATTGAGCTCTCATCAAAGGTTACATCTCTGCTGATGACAACCTTCTTCTCCAAGGGGTCCCATAGCCGATACCCCTTGACTCCTCGCGGGTAGCCTAGGAACACCATCTTCTTAGACCTGGCATCCAACTTACTCCGCTCCCCAGCTCCAACATGCACATATGCTGTGCATCCAAACACCCTTAGATGGTTTAGGCTTGTCTTCCTTCCAGACCATATCTCCTCTGGAATGTCTCCATCTAACCTGGTGTGCGGTGACCGATTGACCAAGTAGCTAGCTGCATCTACTGCGTCAACCCAGAACATCTTTGGAAGCCCTGCCTGCAGCCTTAAGCATCTTGCCTTTTCCAATAGTGTTCTGTTCATCCTCTCAGCCACCCCATTCTGTTGAGGAGTTCCCATCACCGAGAAGTGCCTTCTGATGCCCCACTCCTCACAAAAAATCTGGAACTCCCTGCTGGTGTATTCCCCGCCATTATCAGACCTCAGACACTTCACACTTTTACCCTGCTCCTTCTCCACCTCAGCCTTCCAGATTTTGAACTTGGTGAAGACCTCTGATTTCTCCTTCATAAAGTAGATCCACAGCTTCCTTGAGAAATCATCTATCAGGGTCATAAAGTATCTGGCCCCATTCCTTGCAGAAACTGGGGCTGGTCCCCAGACATCTGTGTGTACTAACTCCAGGGGTTCAGCACTCCTAGCTGTGCTGACTGAGAACTGTACTCTCCTCTGCTTTCCCATCTGACAAGGCTCACAGATCTCCATATCTCCGCTACTCAAGTCTGGAAGCAGACCTCTCTTGCTCAGTTCTTTCATCCCCTTGTCTCCCATGTGGCCCAGGCGGTAATGCCACATCCTGTACACATCCCGGGGATCTTGCTCCACAGCTGCCACCTCAGATTTCACAGTCATCACAGAGCCCTCCATCTTGTATAGATTATTTTCCAGCCTCCTCCCTCATCACCACCATGGCTCCATTGGAGATGTTCAGAACTCCACTCCTGGCACGACTGCTGAAGCTGTATCCAGTCCGCTCCAAGTACCCAGTGATACCAGATTCTTCTTGAGTTCTGGAACATGCTTCACACTGGTAAGAGTGCGCACCATACCATCAAACATCCTCACCCTCACTGTGCCAATACCTGCCACCTTGCAAGGGTGATTATCTCCAAGAGTCACATTCCCCTCCTCAACCTCTGTGTAAGTACTGAACCACGACCGGTTGGGAGTGTAATGATGAGAACAGGCTGAATCCAAGGTCCACATCTCTGTGCTGTGCCTGTGATCATCTGATACAACCAAGAGATCATCCTCCACCTCCTGATCTGCAACTGTACTTACAGACTCAGATCCTCCTTTTTCTCCCTTCTGATTTTTCCACTTAGGACAATTCTTCTTAAAATGTCCTACCTCTCCACACTTATAGCACTTCAGCTCTCTCTTGCCTTTCCTGGACTTTGATCGTCCTCCAGACTTACTTCTGTCCCTGCCCCTACCTCTGCCTGTCCTTTCCCCAACTGATAGACCCTCCTGGGGAACAGCTTCCTTGGTCATCTTCTCCCTCTGCTCATTCGTCCGAAGCACCGAGACAATATCTTCATAAATTAATGTCTCCTTCCCATAGAGCAGTGTTGTGACCAATGAGTCATAAGACGTGGGCATTGAACATAAAAGCAGAAGTGCTTTATCTTCTTCCTCCATCTTGACCCCGACATTCAGAAGTTCATTGCTCATCTGGTCGAATATCTGGATGTGACCCAGCACATCTCCACCTTCTGACATCCGAAGGCTGTAGAGGCGCTTCTTCAACATCAACTTGTTGCACATATTCTTCCCCATATAGAGGGTGTGCAACTTCGTCCAGAGTCCCTTCGGGGTCTTCTCCTCCAGCACTGAATAGAGGACTGAATCCGCCATACAGCCCCTGATCATTGAACATGTCTTCTTCTCCAATGAAATCCACTGCTTGTCTGTCATCCCATCTGGCCTTTCCTCCAAAGCCAAATCTAAACCCTGCTGCACAAGGAGGTCCTCTACCCGGACTTTCCACATGGAGAAACTTCCCTTCCCATCAAACTTCTCAACCTCTATTTTTATGCTACTCCCCATGGCCAATTTCAAAAATAGCACAAAAATAAATTTTATAAAATAGAGAAGTACCTTGACGAGATTCTGTTGAAATTATTTCAACTCCTGAAGGCCTCCAGATTACTCCTTGAACCAGGCTCTGATACCAATTGTTAGGGTTTAGAGACAATAGTGGGATTTCTCTTGAACAAGAACCAAGGATTTTATTAATCTGACTAGAACTTTCTTCTTTGTTGGATCTGCTCCTCTGTTCCTCCTCCCTCCACTTCTTCAAGTAGAGTGCCTCTCTTTTTCCAGTGGGTCAACAGGTCAAAAAGAGGCCCTCCTCTGTTCCTTCTTTATGATGTTCTTCTAGCCGGATGTCCAGGAATCCTCACGGATTTAATCTCAACCCTTGGACTCAAATCCAGCCCAATACAAGTTAGCCCACCTGGGCCTTGATAGCACCACACCAGGCCCAACATAGGTTAGGTTTAGATTTGTTGTTTTTTAGCTGTGCATCCTGTACTTAACCAGATCTCGCATAATTATCTGATCTATTACATTCACACATAAACACACAAACATGTATACAAACATATATACACACAATATATCTATGTAAATATATGCAACGTAATTTTAGTTTTTTTTTTTGTCCTTCAATTAAAAAAATAATGACTTGTTAGGATGTATTTAGATATTTATATTTTACTTTAAGAAACATGGAAATTGTTCATGATGCAATTTTTTCCTTATGTAATGAATGTTTTATTGATAATAAATTATCTTAATGAGCGGACTGTATGGCCTGGTTAACTCTTCTTGATCAATACTTTATGTCCATTACGTGCCTAGATCGTTACTCCAGCTAACCTAAATCTGATATACTTTTTGTATGACCCAAATCCAAACAAGACCTGATCCTCTAGTGGATGAATAATATAAGCTCAAAGATGCATCACCTTATAACCTGAAGAGTCTAAGGATCTGTTTAATTAGTGTAAATATTGCAATTTTGAAAAAGCCAACTATTAGAGGCCAACAGCTGTATCAAACAAGTACTAAATCTTTAACCATCAAACTTTTTGACCGTAAGCTTGTTGGGGCAGACTAAATATCACCACAGAAGAAAAAGAAACTAGGGACATTGTGCTAGTCTCTCCTCTCTTGTATTTAATCCTGACTTAATTAAGACCAAACTAGGAAGGTAATGGAAGGCAACCATCCATTTCCCCCATAATTGACCTTCACCGATCGATCATTCTAGTAATGGCTAGCGAACATAAAAACATTTTGAGGGAAAGGTAGGGGCATTAGCACCACATGGATCATGAGATTAAAGCTAATTTTGCTCAATTCATCATCACCAACCAAGCATTTCCTTCATGTTCTATGTTATCATTGCACTTTTTACTGGCAACCTTTAGCCAACTCACAGCCTATATAAGTACCCTCATCAGGCCATCATTAATTATCACTATCACTCACAAGTATTGAAGGAAGGGAACCCCTGAATAGTTAACTAATTTGCTTATTTCTATTCTTTCTCTATTGCTACTAGTCAGTCATTGATTGGAACTTAAGGCTGGCCTAGTTGATAAGAACTAGATCTTCATCACTCCAACCCTCTCTCTCCTTCCCCCACCAATTCCTTAGTTTGAGTTAGCTGATGATCGACCCTAGATCGGCCATAAGTTCCCTTGTTTCAGCTGGATAATTGTGTACCTATCTGAGTGTAGGGAATTCCCTACCGACCTTCCCTTATTTTCCATCATAAGAACCCCACCTTGTTCGCCTTGCTACCATATTGAGATGGGCCCGAGTTCGATCAAACCTGCAGGGTCCTTTCTATCTTGCCTCGGCCAACCTAGTTAGCATTGGCCTAGGTGCAACCTAAGAAAAGAGATGAATTGGGTTTCTAAAACTTAAAACTAGCACTTAAGTCAAGTTAATACAATGAATTTAGCAAATTTAAAGCTATGCAAGAAAGACAATCCAATGATAATTTAAAGCAATAACAAGTAAATAAATGAGTGGAAAGAGTAAATAAGAATTTATAGTGGTCCGACAATCTTTGCTTACATCTATTCTCTAAGACTTGGATATTCACTGTACTAATTCTCTTTCAATGTGTTATGATTAAACCCTTACATCAAAACCTTTTTTCAGACTAAGGGAGAACCCTCACAAGCTTCTCAATAAGTTTAACAACACTTGAGAATTAAGGAAATAGGAAAATCATTGCAAGGGAATGAGGATTTGCATTTGAAACTCTAAAATTGGATTTGAAAAAAAAGTGCAAATAAGGATCAAGAATGCTAATTTTTCAATGATTTTCAATCAAATTTTTAATATTAAAACAAGTGCCAAAGTACTCAATTTATAGGAAATCCTAAAACTAGTTATTTAGACTCATTAAAATTATGGAATAGGTAATTCATAGAGTTAAAGCAAGATAGATTAAGTGAAGGAGTGCCTCGGAAGTATTGTGCGATCGATGCATCCCAATAAAATTAAAATAAAAATTTTATAAAATCGCTATTAAGCTAGCTATGCTATAGGGATCAGAGTATTAGACAATACTGAAACAATATGTGAATAAATTAACACTACAAGAGAAAAAAATATTGCGATGCCCAAATGCGTCGCTAATGCATCGCTAAACATGCTATTGCGACGCAATGACGGCGTCGCTCAGATGATCGTCGCAGTCTTAATTTGTCGCAATTGCGTCGCTTCACAGCGACTCTCTGCGACGCAGCAATGCGTCGCAATATTGCGACGCATCATAAATGCGTCGCTAATTTTAAAACTAATTTTTAATATTTAATATTATTATTAAATATTACGATGCATTTAAGTGTGTCGCAATATGGCGACGCACTTGAATGCGTCGTAATATTTAATAATATTTTAGATATAGTAGCGATGCAATTGAGTCGCTAATGCATCGCTAATTAATTTTTTTTAAATATTGCGATGCAGTCATTGCGTCGTAATATTTAATAATAATATTTTAGATATATTAGCGATACAATTTCAGTCGCGCATCGCTAATTAATTTTTTTTTAAAATATTGCAACTAGGTCATTGTCGTAATATTTAATAATAATATTTTAAAAATATTAGCGAATAATTTCAGTCGCTAATGCGTCGCTAATTATTTTTTAAAAAAAATAAAATATTAAAAATTAAAACGGTTAATACAATTTGTTACATTTAATATTGATCGAAACATTCTTCACTCATATTGATCCAAACAATAATCATTCAATTTCTAAAAATAATTAATATATTAAAATTTTGAAGTTTTCATGTACAAATATAAAAAGTAAAAAAAAATACATCAAGAATCCGCGCGATCACGTGGAGGCTGGGAACCCTGCGACAGGCGGCTAACCATATCCTGCAACTGACGCATCTGATCTCGCACGTCTGCAAGCTCCTGCTGATGGCCTCGCATACACTGCTCGAACTCGTGCTCGAACTCCTGAACCTCCGAACCTCCTGAACGTCCTGCCGAACCTCCTCCGTAATAGATCTCCGAATGTCGTCTAAACGCTCGACAGGAATATCACCAGAATATCGCGAGCTGGAGGCTGATGGGAAAATATGCAGAAGCTCTAGTGCCAAACCATAGACCCTGCGGTCTCGCGGCTGGGCACCAACAGCCTCCAAAAACACATCAACTCTCCTCTGCTGAGAGTTCGATGGGCATCTCCCCATCAGTGGAGTCGACCTGCGATGCCTGGAAGCGAAGCTCCTCGACTCGTGTCTTTGAATTATAAAATCAACAATAAATGAATCAATAAATTTCTCTAAATAAAATTTTAGAAATTAAACAGATACTACATAAAGCTAATTTCTTGCCGCAACCTCCGTGATCGCGTATCGACCCAGAACCGTCCCTCCTGGTGTGTGTCGCCCTGAATAGACGAAACTCACCATGATCTCCGCCCTCCTGCTCAGACTATAACAATAAAAAATGGATATTAATGCAAATATTTATAAATAACTAAATTAGTAATTAAATTATTTATGTTTTCTTACCATACGACGTCTGTGCTCCTGAATCGAAATGGAGCCCGAAGTGTGGCGGGAGAGACCCATGCCAGGACCGCCCCTCTCGGATCGACGGTTCGTGCTGCTGATGCGGACCTCCTGCGCCAGCCATCGGACTGCCAGGCCTGCTGCCACTCGTGCCAAATACCCTCTGACACATGCGCATGACGCTGACCCGATGACCTCCAACGATGAAGCATGTCGGAGTATCGGCATCCCGTAAGAGCCTCCCATGCTGCCCTAATGCATCATGGCTGGCAGGGTCCCACATAAACTTTTTTTGCATTAAAATAAACAGTTAGTTTCAGAATTTATTAAGATTAAGAAATTTTATATCAGTGATAAATTGTATTTAATAAGTTTACCTGAAACTCAGAAAAATAAAACTCCGATGAATCTACTTTCTTCACTTATTCTATTTATAGTTGGCTACATGAATCTACTTTCTTCACTTATTCTATTGAGGATTACGTCAACACTCAAATTATAAATAGTTATATCTTTCTTAATTATTTATGTTCATTTTAATTTAGGTTTACTTCTACCTCTATCATTATCATGAACTGTTAAAAGATTATTTTTTCTAACTGGACCTAATCGATTTTCTCTCATTTATCTTTAATTAGGGCTACTCTTATCATTTCTCATATATGTTTATTTCTAATTTTATCTTTTAAAGTTTTACTACATATCCATTTTAACATGTGCATTTTTGTTATACTAATTGGTCTAATTAACCCTAATTAATTAGATTAAACACTAATTAATGGGAACTAGTAATCTAATTAAGGTGCAATTGGTCTAATTAAGCTAATGTAAATTCAAGTAATGACTGATAGATGGACTGGGTGAATTAATTAAAGGATCATTAATCCAATGAAACCTTAATTAAACCCATTGGAGTCTAGGTATGAGGTGTATAATTGTAATTTTAAATATATGGGCTAGGAGGGCATAAAGGTAATTTTATAGTTATGAATTTTAGTAGATTAATTAATTATTTATTGATTATAATTATAGGTAATCATTTAGTGGATTGATTGACTATTATTGATGGATATTATTGAGAAGATTTGAGTAGTGATCTATTCATATATGATATGCTTAATTTTATTCATTTTACAGCATGCATCATGGATTTACAAGCATTTTTTTTATCAGCATGTTTGACAACGCATGGATATAACTATGCTTCTTCTATGATTAGAATGATTTCAAATTATATACGAATATGGCATATCTTGTTGTATGAATCATGGTTTTGATGATGTGGCTTGGAAAACTTGATTGGCATGTCAGAATATTAAAGATATGATAATTTGTTGTATGGGCATATGGACCAGTCACCTGGATGTGATAATGCGGTATTAGTGATATGGCATAAGCTGATGACTAGAGGTTACTAGTATTAGGGTCTACTAGGATGGCTAGAGGATGCTAGTGACAAGGTCTATGGTGATAGCTAGAGGTTACTAATATCGGAATCTATCAAAATGGCTAAAGGATACCTAGTAACAGAGTTTAAGGTGTTGGCTTGAGGCCACTGTTGTGGAACCAGTCTAATAGGGCCTAGTTGGAGGTTGGACTTGGTTGATAATATTTGACATTAATTGATGACGATTATGGTGATGCAATTTCTTTTTTATTCAATGCATTGATTTATGACATATGTTGCAGCTTGATTTATTTTGTCAACTATATTATTTTTATATTATGTAAATATTTTATTTACCACTGCATATCCATATTTGTATGTGTAAGATTTCTACTGGGCTTTTAGCTCATACCCCCTTACCCTATCTCTTTTAAATAGCAAGGATGTGGATGCTGGAATAGACTAGGGGAGGCATTGAGAGTGAGATATAGAGTAGCTCATTTTGATATTATGTAGTCTGATATCTATTGTAGAAGATGGTGACATACATTGTTAGTCATAGTTTTTGTATGCTTGAGGATAGTTTGTGATATGGTTTAGACCATTTATTTTGTGTGGATAGGAGATATAGCTTTAGTTGATATTATTGTATTGATATTATATTATCGATAATGAGTTCTTATAAGCCTAGCATACTTTTAGGGTTTGCTCTAAGGGAACACAAACGACCTCAAGTTAGGGGTTAGTTCAAGGGTGTGACATAAAATGGTAGGTTCATAAATGATCAAATATTAATCGACTCAACAATATCCAAGGAGAAGTTTCATCTTGTAATCTTTATTTTCTAAAGAAATTACTTACAATGGTTAGAGAGAAGTTGCACAAGGCTCAGGAATCATTAAAATTCAATTAGATTAGTTTTTGAGTTTAAAATAATTTGAAACTATCTTAAAATCTAAAATATAGTGTGAGCAATCTATTAGAATCAATATGCAGTTGATCAGATGATGCATGCCAAAATAGTCACTTTTGGTCTTAGAGCAATCGACCAGCATGCAATAGAGCGGTCAACCACAAGGCTTTTGATAGGTATAACTACCGGTTTTTAGTTTACCATTAGGATATAGTTTTGGATCCTAATAACTAGTTTTTTAAGTGCTATAAATCTAGAAGCTTTGACACTTGTTTCAGCAATGGATTAGGCTTTGAATCAATGAGAAAATCATTAGAAAATCCTTGTAGAATTATAGTTCTTGATCCTTAAGTGCTTAATCTCTCTTTTCCAAGTTTAGAACCTTGTTTATAAATCCACATTCTTAGGAGTGTTTGCTTGTTTTTCTCTCATTCAAAAGACTATAAAGTTCCTTCTTAGCTCATGAAAATGGAGAGAGTGGTATAATATAAATCCCAAAGAGATTGTGTGAGGGTTTCTTTTTAAGCTCAAAAAGAAATGATGTAAAGGTTTGGTCTCATCAGTTGAAAGAAGATTGGCATAATATAAATCCCAAAGAGAAATCTTGAGTAGTGGATATAGGCAAGGGGTGCTGAATCATTATAAAATCTTTATATCTCATTTATTTTACTTACTCTTTATTTACTTGTAATTACATCTTATTATTCTTAACTTGCTATCTTAGATTTATGTTTAGTTTGAAATATTTGAAACTTGTGCTTTATTTTCAAATAGTTCACTTGTTTCAAAGAACTTAGTTTTTTGAATTTAAGTTTGTGAGAAATCCAATTCATCCCTCCCTCTTGTGTTGTTGTAGGCCTAGCAAGAGATATCAGAGCAAGGACTCTATACAGTGGATTAAACTTCTTAGAGTCAAGATCCAATGGCAACCCTTGATTATGGTATATTTCAATAAGGTGTTGATATCAATAAATCTTCATGTTTTGATGAATCCAACTTTATGTTTTGAAAATTAGGATAAAAATTTATTTGAAATATCTTAATTTTGGATTATAGACTATTCTTGAAAATGGATTTGTTTTAAAATCAAAAGTTAGAATGATGAATATGAAAAGAGGTGAAACTTATGATTTTGTAGGACTAAGTACATTTCGAATGAAGTTTTCATCAATTTAATTTTGATCGAATGTTTTCACCTATCTAAATCAGGATAACTCAAATATGCTATTAGTAACTTAGTTAATAAAATTTTACCATTAAAACATATATTATTGAACCCTAATACACAAATAAAACTAATAGGAACAATGTTGAATCTTCTATATAAAAGAAGATACTACTAACTGTTAATGTGTACCCTAAATCCAATCGGATTAGATGCTAGTTTGTACATTTATTATGAATGCAAATAAAATTTATTAATTTCTTTATCTATCCAGGTGTAATTCTTTTATATATATATTAGATATATATATATTACCTATGAGATAAAATCAAAAGAATGTGAACTATGCATATGAAATTTGTAATAGAGATTACATATTGTGAGATTCAAAATTGCACATTATGGTTCAATTCTTTAAATTTTTTTAGTCGATGAATAGAAAAACTAGGCACTATCGAATGCCATTGAGACTAGCACACATTGCATATCTTCACCCTTGTGATGAGAAGATGATCTCGCAAGTTGAAGTATGAAGATACTTGGATAAGTGTGTGGATGCTCATTATTGTAACGATGCATTGAATGACCCACAGAGATTCCATATGGATATTCTATATAGTATCGATGGTTGATCTCTAATGACGGTGGTACGAGTGATCCTTTGACTTGAGATCTTCATTGCATCTCATGCATAGAATGTCATACTTTGACGACATGCAAACGTCGCTCTAGCTATGGATGACAAATATGGTATCGGTTGGATATAACATAAAGCACATGAAGGTGATGTTTGATTAAGAAAGGATTTGTCTTCCTTGATAGAGAAGTTATATTCTATGGCCACTTGATGGATAGAATTGACTATTAAATCATTGCAAGGTTGAGTTAGAATTTAATATGGTTTTAAACTCCCAATTCATGTGAGTCAATTTTTTCTGAGATCAAGCAAATAATGATCAATTACAGGGTTGACACATTCTATACTACTGATTGATCTGGGATATGTGATGAAGGGATTGAATCGTACGATAACCGTTCATGGACAGGTATTGTTGATGACCATGTCAATAAAACCCTTAACACTTGGGTGGTCAAGATGATTTGCTAGAGGCCGTCATGATCTATAATCATAAATTCTTTGATTTAATCAAGAGGTTGATTTGAACAAAAAATTGACTTAGATAAAGTATTGACCAAGTCATCCTTAGGGTCAATATTAGGGACATGATTATTGCCAACGTGCCAAGAGACCTAATGGATCATAGGCATTAAGGAGATTTTGAATGAAGTTAAAAAAAAATTAAGTTAGACTTAATTCAGATTAGATGACCAATTAATTAAGATTAGGTTTGACTCAATCTTAATGAGAGAACATAAAATTGATGAATAGGATTTATAGAAAAGAATTTTATGTTCAAGGAAGAGACCTTTTGTACATGTTATGTATATATAAAATTCATTAATTAAATACTCAATTAGGCTTGATCCATGTGATGGATGGCTTAGATTAATTGAAATTTGATTAAATTGATAATGTAGCATTTAATTAGATCCATATGATGGCATGATTTGATTCATGAAAACTCAATTGAACTGAGAGCTGAGATCGTGCTATGTGAAGGATGGATCCATGCCCATATGATGGGCATGACCCATCTTCACGTCATGAAGGAGGGAACACCAATGATTTGGGGTATCATCATGAAGCCAAATTCAAGGTTGGAACGTTGGTTTCATGGGATAATAAATTTTTATTTTTTAGGAATGTAGTTTGGTGGTTATAATCCTAACATGAGATAACAATTATCCTAAATTGTTAGGATATTTTGCTATCAATCTAATATGGTTGCATGTTAGGTGGTTGAAATAAAATTTTCTTTTTATGGAACCACACAACCTTCTCTTCATGAATAAAAGAAGAAAGATACCCTCTTGGAAACATATGCTTAACTCCTTTTTCTCTCTCTTGGATGCCCATGACACTTTCTCTCTCTAGGATGTTCTCTCTCTCTTGGACATCCCACATCCTTTTGGGTGGTTGAAGATGCCTCTCTCTCTTCTTGGGTGGGTTGAAAGGAGGTTTTTTTCTTCTCACTTGGTTGATCAAGATTTGATCTTGATCAAGAAATTATTTTCTTTAAAAGATCAAGATTTGATCTTGATCAAAAAATCTTTTCTCTCTTAATTGATTAAGATTTGATCTTGATCAAGAAATTATTCTCTCTTGATTTAAAAAATCAATTGAAGAAGAAAAGAGGCACTAGCACCCCTCGTTAGAAGGTCATCATCTAATCCTAGGAGGACATCATCCAAAGATCTCTATCTGGATCATCATTGGAGGTCGAATGCATGGTAAATGCTAGTGGTAAATTGTTTACCGGCTTCATCAGTTCTCATCCTCAATAAAGAACATAGGTATGATTCAGAATTAAATTTTAGATTTAATTTTGTTAACTGAATTAGTTCTCTGAGGATCTTGGGCTTTGAAAATTAAATTCTTATTTATTTTATCTTTCGCTATATAATATATGAATTTGATTCATATAAAATATACAAAATTTTCAACAAGTGGTATCAAAACCACCTTAGACTTCAAATTCAGTTAATTTGATAGATTGCTTGAGTTCTAGTTTTATATACATAGATCTAAATTTTACACGTGATGTAAAATATAAATCTTGCATATGATGAAGATTAAATATTTAAAAAGTTTATTATATGATAATAGATGTGAATTATTTAGATTTAATCATGTTAAAATTAAAAATTATGATTTATGTGTGACATAATCATAAAGGCTAAAATTTAAAATATCATGTTTAGAATTTAATTTTAACATGATAAATAACATGATTAAAATCTAAAATAATTATATTATTTTATATTAAATATTTAAAAAGTTTATTTTATGATAATAAACTTAAATTATTTATATTTAATTATGTCAAAATTAAAAATTATGATTTATGTGTGACATAATCATAAAGTCTAAAATTTAAGTTATCATGTTTAGAATTTAATTTTGACATGATAAATAACATGACTAAAATTTAAAATAATTATATTATTTCAGACTAAATATTTAAAAAGTTTATTATATGATAATAAATATAAATTATTTAGATTTAATTATGTTAAAATTAAAATTATGATTTATGTGTGACATAATCATAAAGTCCAAAATTTAAGATATCATGTTTAGAATTTAATTTTGACATGATAAATGACATGATTAAAATCTAAAATAATTTTATTATTTTAGATTAAATATTTAAAAAGTTTATTATATGATAATAAATTTAAATTATTTAGATTTAATATGTTAAAATTAAAAATTATAATTTATGTGATATAATCATAAAGGCTGAAATTTAAGATATCATGTTTAGAATTTAATTTTGACATTATAAATGACATGATTAAAATATGAAATAATTATATCATGATAACATGATAATAAGATTAAAATTTAAATTTTAAATTTTTGACATGTTATCATAATCACAGTTGTTAGGGATGTTATGATAGAGATCAATTATGATTTTTATGTAATGAAAACTAATTTATCATAACAGATAATGATAAGATAAATATTAAAAATAAATTATTATAAAATATTTGATACTTATCATAAATCCCTAACGATCACTATCTTATCTTATCATAATGTGTAATAGATGATAAGATTTAGAAAAAATTAGACTTAACCACATCATTATTTGATCCTATGATCTTATAGTTAGTCTTTTGCAATTGGGCTCAGCTACATTGGTGTCTAAGGAAGGCTTGAATCAAAGGTGTTTAATTGCTCCGTTCGCTTATCTGGCCAATATGAGTTGGTGTCTAAGGCAAGCTAAATAGGAACCCTTTGATTGCTGACTTGACCATTGTAAGGGAAGCATATTGATCAAACTAAGCGGGTTTGTCGGGATGGTAATAATTGATTTGGTCACCTGAGTAGGGTTCCTAAATAGATAGTGGTCATGGATCCTAATTGGATTAGGTATTTCAATCATAAGATCAGATCTTATAAAATTTAGGTTAATTGAAATTAATCTAAAATTAACACATTATATATAATTAAGCATAATACAAATGTTGTACATGCATGATGAGACTTAAATGAGTAAAATTCCTCTATGAATATTAAGTCCTTATGCTTTCCATTGTTCAAATGATACAAAATCTTAGGTCATGAGATTTGTTGTGCTAAAGCCAAGATCAAGTATACCTATGAGGAGTTGATTGGGGAACAATGTGTTGACTCAACTAGATTAGCTGGCATAATTGGCCAAAGTTATGGTCAATCTAATTTAGAGGCAAAGTTTAGGATGATCACATGCAGATGTAATTGATAAGGCAATGTCCCCTAAATGATTTAGAAATTACATTTGATCTGATTGATGAATATCTACTTAAATTGGCTTACTAAGATTTGTTGTGCCAAAGCCAAGGTCAAGGTAAGTCAATTTGAGAGTCCTAGCCTACTAAGAAATTATTTGATAATTTTTTGAGATTAATAGAGAGGGCTATTAAGCTCAAAAAATAGTAGGAATAATCGATTTAATTAAAAATTTAAAATTACCATATTAAATCGATGATTTGCATTCATAATAAATGACTCATTCTATTTTCTATACAGTTGTAAGAGTATCATGAGTGTGAACATTAACCTTAAAGATAACCTAGAGTCCAACAAACTAACCGAACCTAATTTTCTTGATTGGCTAAAGAATATAGCCAAGAAAAAATATCACTTCTGCGGCAAGGATGGGCACTGAAAGCATAACTACAGGGCTTATCGGGCCAGCCTGAAAGATAAGAAGCATACGGATGCTTCCACATCAGGTGCGTATATAATTGAGATGTTTTCTTCTATTACTTCTTATTCCACTTGGGTATTGGATACCGGTTGTGAGTCTCATATTTGTATTAATATGCAGATGATAAAAAATAGTAGAAGATTGGGAGAGATAAAGTGATCCTGCGCATGAAAAATAGAGCAAAGGTTGCTGCATTAGCCATATAAATTTGTTCTTTATCTTTGCCCATAGGGCTTGTAATTGAACTTAGTAATTATTACTATATTTTGAACATAATAAAAATATTATATTCATTTCATGTTTAGTAATGGATGGGTATTCATTTGAAATTGGAAATAAAGGTATTTCTATTTTTGAAATGAAATGTTCTTTGGTCCTACTGAATTGTTCAATAAAATTTATATTCTTAATCTTTAAGCCCCTATTCTCAATATTGAATCAAAAAGATTTAAATCAAATAATTCTAGGGACTCATACCTATAGCATTGTCGTCTAGGCCATGTAAATGAAAAGCGTTTAACCAAGTTACATAAGGATGGATACTTGGGCTCATTTGATTGAGAATCGTTTGAAGAATGCGAGTCATGCTTACTTGGCAAGATAACCAAGTCATCTTTTACTGGAAAAGGCGAGCGAGCAACTGATTGTTTGGGTTTAGTACATTCGGATATATGTGAACCCATCAACATTCAAGCCATAGGAGGTTTTTCTTATTTCATCATATTCATAGATGACCATCGTAGGTATGGTTATGTGTATCTGATGAGGCACAAATTTGAAGCATTTGAAAAGTTCAAAGAATTCATATGTGAAGTAGAAAAATAAACTGGCAAAAGTATTAAGATACTTTAATTAGATCGAGGTGGTGAATACTTAAGCCATTAGTTTATAGATTATTTGAAGGAGAATGGGATTCTTCTTTAATGAACTCCTCCTAATACACCACAGCACAATGGTGTGTCAGAAAAAAAAATTGCACTGTTGTTATGTTCCATGATGAGTCTTGCAGATCTTCCAAAAATGTTTTAAGATTATGCGCTAGACACTACTGAATATATCCTAAACTGAGTTCCATCTAAATCGGTCAACTCTACTCCCTATGAGATATGCTATGGAAAGAAATCATCCCTTAATCATTTAAGGGTTTGGGGTTGTTACGCTTATATAAAGCGTAATGAATCAGACAAGCTTGGAGCTAGATCTGATAAATGTAATTTTATAGGGTATTCAAAACAAACAAAAGAATACTACTACCATCCACTTGAGCAAAAGGTATTTTTCTCAAGAAATGCCTCATTTTTGGAGAATGAGATTCTTTCAGTAAAGGATAATGGGAGTAAGATTGAACTTAGTAAAGCTTAAGTACCACAGATTGAAATAGACTGATTAGATGAAATAAAGCACATGCCAAATGCAGTGGGAGTTGAGTCGAAGACTCAACCCACATTCTGGCAGCCATTGCATGAGTCTCCATCAGAAGAGATAAAGATAGGTAGCTCCAAGTATACACCAGCTACGTAGATCTAGTAGGATAATTCGCATCCCTAAGAGATATGCATTTTTTATAGAGAATGATGAGGCTACCAACTACAAGAAGGCAATCTGACATTAACTCCAAGAGATGGCTTGAGGCCATGAAATCTGAAATGGACTCCATGTATGACAACCAGGTATAGACTTTAGTTGATCCACCTGAAGGGGTAAAACCCATTGGGTGCAAATAGGTTTTCAAGAAGAAGACTGACATGGATGGTAATGTGATTACCTATAAGGCAACGTTAGTTGCAAAAGGTTATAAGCAAAGACAATGTGTTGACTTTGATGAAACCTTTTCATCTGTAGCCATGCATAAGTCCATAAGGATTTTGCTTGCAATAGCAGCATATTTTGACTATGAGACCTAGCAGATGGATGCCAAGACCGTCTTCCTAAATAAAAATTTAAAGGAAGATGTGTATATGACACAACCAGAGAGTTTTGAATCCATAGATCCTAAGAAAGTGTGCAAGCTACAGAGGTCTATTTATGGACTTAAGCAAGCCTCTAGAAGTTGAAACATCGATTTGATGTAATAATTAAAAAGTTTTATTTCATCAAAAATGAGGATGATCTATATGTGTACAAAAAGGTTAGTGGGACTAATATTATTTTTTTGATATTATATATGGATGATATATTATTAATAGGAAATAATGTATTCTTGCTTAAAGAAGTGAAGGATTAATTGTCAGGTAATTTCTTCATGAAGGATTTGGGAGAAGTAACCTATATACTAGGTATAAATATCTATAGAGATAGATCTAGAAGGTTGCTTTAATTGACCCAATCCACGTACATAGATAAAATGTTAAAGTGGTTTAGCCTGAAGAAATCCAAGAAGGGATTCTTGCCAATGTCGCATAGGGTACATCTCTCCAAGGACATGAGTCCTAAGACCCAAGAGAAGAGAGAGCACATGGATAGGATACCATATGCATCAGTGATTAGATCCATCATGTATGCGATGCTATGTATGAGGCCTGATGTTTCTTATGCCTTGAATATCACAAGTAGATATCAGGAAAATCTAGTGAGAAACATTGGATGGCAATCAAGAATATCCTTAAGTACTTGTGAAGGACTACAAGGACTAAGGATATGTTCTTGGTTTATGGAGAATCCGAACTTATAGTTTGGGGTTATGCGGATTCTAGTTTTCAGTCTGATAGAGATGATTATAAATTTTAATCAGGCTATGTGTTCATACTCAATGATGGTTCAGACAGCTGGAAGAGTTCCAAGCAGGAGATGCCCGCCGACTCTATAACTGAAGCTGAGTACATCGCAGCATCAGATGCAACTAAAGAAGTAGTTTGGATTAAAAGTTCATCACTGAACTTAGTGTAGTTCCAAGCATTGTTAATCCAATACTCTTGTATTGT
Organism: Calamus simplicifolius; assembly: GCA_900491605.1. Lineage (NCBI taxonomy): Eukaryota > Viridiplantae > Streptophyta > Magnoliopsida > Arecales > Arecaceae > Calamus > Calamus simplicifolius. The sequence continues at coordinate 82,899 of UESW01002922.1, forward strand.
GATAACAGTGGAGCTATTGCGCAAGCCAAGGAGCTAAGGTCTCATCAAAGATCCAAATATGTACTCAGAAGATATCATGTAATTAGAGAAATCATTGGACGGATGATATAAAATAGAATTAGTCCCCATGGACAATAATATTATCGATCCGTTCACTAAAGTTCTGCCATAGCAAAAGCATGATGGTCATGCTGAGTCACTTGGTATTAGATATATGGATTGATTGGCTCTAGTGCAAGTGAAAGATTGTTAGTGTGTGCCCAAGATCCAATCTAAT
>UESW01002922.1:83949-99060 GCA_900491605.1 Calamus simplicifolius
ATAGAAGGGTTATATCCCACGACCACTTGATGGATAGAATTGACTATTAAATCCTTGCAAAATTGAGTTGAAATTCGAAATGGTTTCGAAGTTCATGTGAGTCAAATTTTTTCTGAGATCAATTAAACAAAGATCAATTATAGGGTTGACACATTGCATACCACTAATTAATCTGGGATATGTGATGAAGGATTGAATCGTATAATAAAACATTTATGGATAGATATTGTTGATAACCACATCAATAAAACCCTTAATATTTGGGTGGTCATGATGTTTTGCTAGAGGCCGGTCATGATCTATAATCATGAATTCTTTAATTTGATCAAGGGGTTGATTTGATCAAAAAATTGACTTGGATAAAGTGTTACCAGGTCATCCTTAGGGTTAATATTAGGGACATGATTATTGCCATGTCAAGGGACCTAATGGGCCATATGCATTAAGAAGATTTTGGACGAAGTTAAAATGAAAATTAAGTTGGACTTAATTCAGATTAGATGACTAATTAATTAAGATTGGGTTTGACTCAATCTTAATGAGAGAACATAAAATTGATGAATAATATTCATCATAGAGAAAAGATTTGTTTTCTTTAATAGATCAAGATTTGATCTTGATCAAAAATCTTTTCTCTCTTGATTGATCAAAATTTGATCTTGATTAAGAAATTGTTCTCTATCTTGATTTGAAAAATCAATTAAAGAAGAAAAAAAGCACTAGCACATGTCATTAGAAGGCCATCATCTAATCCTAGAAGATCTCTGCCTGTACCAACATTGGAGGTGGAACGCATGGACAGCTAGTAGTAAATTATTTATCGGATTCATCAGTCCTCATTCTCAATAAAGAACATAGGTATGATTCAAAATTAAATTTCAGATTTAATTTTGTTAACTGAATTAGTTTCCTAAGGATCTTGGGCTTTGCGAAATTAAATTTATATTTATTTTATCTTCGCTACATGATATATGAATTTGACTCGTATAAAATACATGAAATTCCTAACATTAACAAGATAAAAACTCATTGGGATGGAATACATTAAGAGTCAAAATTTAAATAAAATCTTTAGATATAAAATTTATGGGTATGTATCGAATATATCCTTCAACCTATATAAAACTAATTGCCGTTGGCCAGCTTTAGTTTCTACGTATGCATGTGTTTCACATGTACATAGAATTTTAGCGGGCACCTTCACTTTGAAATGCGCTTGTGTCTCTTCCACCAGCATACCACATGGTCAAATACTGGAATGATCCAATCTATTTCCCTGTCGCTTGTGGAATTAGAAAACGGAAAGAAACGGTGAAATAGTCAATAAGGCAACGGTTTGTCGGATGTCAAAGAGAAAAGGCCAGAAGAGAAGGAAAAAGACGCATGCTGGTCCACGGTACTACTTTCTGCGTGGATCTCCATTTCGTATCTCATTGCTTTCGATCAACAATGCGCCATCCACTTCACAGCGGGACCCGTCAGTTGCATCGCAGTCCACTAACTTTCATAAGCCATATCCGTTTAATTGATCATGAGTTCACATTTCTCTGACTTTAATCACTATCAATTTATTTAAAAATATTTTAAAATAATAACAAAATAATATTTAATAATTAAATTAATATTTTTAAAATTTAAATTTATTTTTAAAAATTAATAAATAATATAATTTTTTGTTATTATTGTTGTTTAGATGGCACTCTTTCACCAAACACAATAAATTAATTAACTATCAAATAAGTTGCTTTACAAAGGTTAAAAGTGAAGTTTTTGTCAAATCAATGTTGTTTAACATCGATTTTAGTACAGAAAAAAAATCAAAATAATGTTCATAAAATAAAAACGTTATTTGAAACATCAGTAGCATTTCTTAAAATACCACTTCAAATGATATTTTTAAAAAATTATTTTTTTATTTATATAAATTTTAATCTATATAAAAAAATAATATTTTTAAAATTATTAAATATTAAAATATTATTTTAAATAATAATTTTATATTGCCACGACGAATGAAATTTTCTTTAACATCAATCCGATATTTTTTTTTTTCTCCACATCTGTTACGCAAAATAGTTGTCAAACGATGTCGGTGTGTAAAAGGTCTCATCAAAAGTATCCCGTTAATTTATTTGGCCAACATCGCATTTCTCTAGCTTTGATTAGACCGTTTATATCATCACATCACCCCAATTCCATTTCCGAAGACATACCTTACAGCGGTCATAAGTGGCCCATCAACCTAATTGAACATGACATCGCATTTTTTTAACTTTGATAAGACATTTTACATCACATGACCGTTAATTTCATTAAAAAATATTATTAAATAAATATAAAAATAATATTAATAATATATTTTTTTAAAAAATAATATTTATTTTAAAAATTAATAAATAATATAATTTTATCATTATTGCTATCACCGATTAGATGGCGCTCTTTAGCATCGCTCTTGTCTTTGTCTTGTTCTTGTCCTTGTCAGGATTGTTCAAGACGGCAAGCCAGTTAACTATTAAATAGTTAATTTAAATCTTTTTATAAATATAATTTTTAAATAAATTAGAATTCATAAGCAGTGTTGTAAAACAAAGCCTTAATTGATCTACCTAATTGGAATTTTTTTTCAAGAATTAAACATTAAAATCTTAAATATTGCTGGTCAAAACTCAAAAGAACTTAATTGTAAAAGACTCATAAAAATATATTTTTTTAATACAGATGAATAATTACATCATAAAAAATACCTTTGGTCTTTAGTAAAAGTCTTAATTGGTCGGTGCCTAATTGAAATCTTTTTCTTCGAGAATTAAGCATTAAAATCTTAAATATTGCTGGTCAAAAGAACTTAATTGTAGAAGGCTGGTAGGAAACACCTATGATCTTTAGCAAAAGCCTTAATTGGTTGGTGCCTAATTAGAATCTTTTTCTTCAAAAATAAGCATTAAAATCTTAAATATTGCTGGTCAAAAGAACATGTAAAGGCTCATAGAAAACACCTTTGGTCTTTAGTAAAAGTGTGAAATTAATTAGTTATGCCATACCGGCATAGCTCGTGTAAGCTGTGAGCTATTAGGTTGTCAACACCCAAATCAGAAATCAGAAGTCCATGGCCAATACAAGAACAAAAATGAATGAGACTCGTCTTACTTCATATAAGTCTAAAAACATGATAATATTATATAATTGATATTAAACTAAAATTTAGTATTCAAACACAAATATCTATCAAAAGAGCATTTGTACAAATGAATATATATATTTACATAACCATCACAACCATAAAGTTATATCCTAACTACTTATATATGAAGGTCCTTCTGTAAGATAATTACAAAGCTCTATATACACAACCTACAAGATATATAAATAGAAACATCCTCAGCTTAGTCAACATAGCTTAGAGGATATGAAATACTAAATCTATCCCTTCCAACAAGGATCTTCAAAGAAATGTGACTTATCTACCATATTACGAATTGGCTATAGGAAAAGCATTGTAAGGAGTGAAATCGCACTCAATAAATAGATAAAAATAGATATAGCAAGGAAGGACAAGTAAAGTGTGACATTATCAATTAATTATGTACATATATAATAAGGTATTAAAACATGAGATTATCAAATTATAAAGAGTAATGTGTCATGTGTTAGGATTTTTCTTTGGTACCATCCTAAAAATTTAATAATAATAAAAAATAGTAATGTGTCATGTACATATCTCATAAAATACTAAAGCATGAAATCATCATTGTATAAACAATAATGCAAATTCCCAAAGAGCAGCCTCAAGTAACTATTCAAAGTTCAATGGTATAAAAAATGAAAGCAAAGAAATAAACAATACACATTCATATATAAGCATATATCTGCACCTGCAGAAATGGTCATGGCACTGGATATCAAACAGAAGATGTTTGAAATCACTAAAAATAGATAGCTTGAAAACCTAGATAGATAGTCCCCAAATGTTCAAATGGATGTTTTCTAGTAGGCAAATTAGATCAAATCATATTTATGGTTCACACACGACATTAGTATCAACCCTACTCTCAATGATGGAAAACTAGTCCATTATGTAGGTGTCATATTATAATGCAAAAGGCACTTATCAGTTCATATGAGCTTATATAACGCATCAAACTTTAGATAATCATCAACTGATTACATAGTGATACAATTATAGAACAAAATTTAGATAATCATTTATATCGACATAAAATAATTCTAATAGCATAGTAGGTTCATACATTTGATTAATTTATATCGTGAGCAGGAAAAAAAAACAATGAGTATAATTCTTATTTAACGGTTAATTAATTATATGCATATGATCAAATTCTTGTCTTCACAAATAAACTTGATTTTGGGCAACATAAACATATTAAGATATTCATGTGTATACATTACTTCATAATTACAAATTATCTCGTAATAAATTTACTATGTAAATTAGTTAAACAAGCTATAAGAGTGATCATCTACTCACAATTAATTATCAGAAGCTCTAGAAGAACCTAAATCATGCTTGACTACTTAAAAGTCAAGCAGAGTTGGGTGGTAGATCCCTTAAAGCACTTAAAATAATAAGTAATTATACATAGAAGAAATGACTTGAGCACCAATAGAGCGTGAAAACAAAGATTATATGCTATCATATAAGATTCTATTGTTGAACTCAAAGCCTAGTTTGAAAACTAATACCAAATAATTAAAATCCTAACATCTTCTTCAAACAAGAGGGATTCAATAAGCTAGAAGTAAAAGCTTCTTAGAATTTTATCTTGGTAACCGCTAATCTAGAAAATATTCAATGAAAAGCAGCCCTAGGGGTGTAGATCTTTGACATGGAAGGCAAATACTGGTAGAACAAGGTTGGTAAGGAGAAAAGATGAAGAGATTTAGGAAGAGAAATGGCTAGAAATGCTTGGAACTAGAACACAGAGACGAGAGAGGAATTCCCATAAAAATGTCCCTTGCCCCTTTTAAGCATTCGTATGTTGGTTTGGGTGTCGATTGGCTTGAGTTGGGTGATTGACTCGACCATATAGACCAGGTACAATATGGTATTGCCATATGATGAAATAGCACAAATTGCACAACTTATTTCTATTCTAAATCATTTAAGTATATGCTCATATTTCTTTGCTTTTTTTTTTTCGTTTACTTATAATTTTTCTTAAGAATAAGGGAATATCTTCTATTTAAATCCAATAAAAATATTTAAAAAATTAAATTCCTTAAAAATAGAAAGCCAACTTTCCTCTCAAAAATAAAATTAATAAATTTTAAGAAATAGCACTTCAGCCAATAGTGATTAAGGTACTTGACTAATGATAAAAATTTTAGAAAATTAATTTAGCATAGAAATGGTAAGAAAACAAAATTTCATATTATAAAAATTATCTGTGCATGTTTTATATATTTAAAATAAAAAATCTATGTATATGTGCCTTTTATAGATGAAAAAAAAAAATTTTTGGTTCAAGCATGTTATATACATTTTGAGTATGATATTGAATTATTATATATTAAAAATGTGCTAATTTGAAAAGATATTATTTAATGTTATAGCATGATAAGTTTTCAAATGTTATGTATTTAATTGATATATTTTTTTAAAATTAGTTTAAACGAATATTACACTCCCTCTCTAGTCTGTCTAGCTAGCCATGGCCATTGGCATATAGTTTGTATGTCACTGGATCTAGCTAGTTAGGATTGATTATTAGCCTTGACTATATGTTGGCATATTTTGTGGATCTAACTAGTTAGGATTGATCACTAATTATAATGGTATGTTGACATGTTTTATGGACTTATCTAGTTGAGGTTCATCATTGGCTATGAACATATGTTGGTATATTTTGTGGCCTCAACTTTAGGGCTACTCACCAGCACATAACCATATGTTAACCTATTTTTAATTAAAAACTGCGGCTTCTCAGATTTTATCACAGTGCAGATCATGGTTGGAGTCATAATAACCATGAGGTAGTGCATTTTGAAATATTCTTATTTTAAGAAAATGATTCTTGAAATCCATACATTTAAAATATTTAAAAAAAGTTTTATATATTTCTAGTAATAATAGTTTTTTATGCAATTATATCTAGAATATTGAACCCATCAATACCTAGGAGTGCATGCCCATAAAGATAAAAAGAAAAAACTTACCATCTAACTATTGCAAAATCTCAAAATGTATTACCTACAAGTGAACCTTCAAGTAAAGATATGCTATGATCAAGTCTCTTCTTCCATTCATACTGAAATAATAGTTAATGACCCTACACTTCCAAATGTCTTATCTAGTAAAATTAAAGAACAAAAAGTTTCTACAAACTATTGAAAAAGAAATAAAGGAGAAAAAAATAATGATTCCAAATTTTAATTTTTTTTAATTAGAAAATTAAATTAAGAAAGATAGGGAGGGTATTATAGTTCAAGAAGTGAATTAAAAAAAAAAAAGCTAAATCTGAGCAACTACAATATAGAGAAGCCTGTCATTGAGGTGTCTAATGATTTTGCTAAAGAAAAAATTATGAGAGAAGCTATTGGCCAACCTAGCTTCTTAGGAAAAGAAAATGACAATAGAAGACAAACCTCTTAACCAAAGAAATCATCTTAATTTGTAAAGAAAATAAATCTAATATGCAAGATGATGTTGATGTTCATCGTGTTCACCAAACATTTTATACAAATAAATTTAAGGGCTATTATTTCTTAACCCGTGTTAATTTATCAAATTTTAATCTTTCAAATTGGAAGAAATTAATGTAGCCAAAGTTCTTTGCATGTTCTAATTATCTAAATTAAATATATCTACATGCAAGATGACTTATGTGATGAAGGACCACTAAAACTAAGAAGAAAGCATGGCTACATTATTAGAAGCTAAATTTGAACAGGGTTGAAGGATGATTCATTGAGATTAATGCTAAGTTAAGATAGTGGGACCAATGGAACAAATATTGTAAGATTAGCAAATTAATATGCATTTCTTCAAACAACAGTAAAAGGTGAAACTTAATCGATAGGTGTCCAGTAAACTTAAAATTTGAAGTTTATGTTCAATCACATTAAAAAAGTTGATTCGATACATATTAACCCAAAATAAAACTTCACTACCATCAATATACTTATAGTTTTTGAGTGAATTTACTTCAATAATTTCTCTATTAAGTTATTTTTCTTACTTATGTTGAATCACTCAAAAAGAAGTTTAAATGAGAAAATTAGGAACTTTTATCAAAGATATTCCAGTATTGGCAATTTTTTCAAATATTATGAAAATATTGTTCTGCAGCTCATGATGTGTCTAGATTTCTATATCTATTTTTTAAAAAATGCAAGATACAATAACTAGAACCCAAATAGAAGTCAGGAATGCATTTTTTTTAAATTTATTTAATATTTGTCTCTTTACTTTTCTTTAGAAAATTTATTTTCTATTAAAACTAGGAAGCTTATTAGCTTTAGAAGGTCTTGCTCTATAAATAGACCCTATATATTCTATAAAAAAGCAGTATATGTTAAATAGTCATAGGTTTATGAAATTATAGGATAAAAGGAAATGTCTTGCAGAACGAAAAAAATATTTCATAAGATAAAACAAGCATCAAGGGCATAGTATAGGAATTGATGCACACTAGATTTAGCATGAATTTCAGAGCAATGAAACTGAACCCGCACTCTACATCAAGCTCAAAGGTATATAATTTTATCTTTTGTTTATATATGAATGATTTGGTTTATATTGAGAATATGATAAATTGATTAGTTTAAATCTTATATGATTGATGAGTTTAAGATGGCTGATTTTGATTTGTTGAATTTTTTGTTGGTGTGGAGGTGAAGCAATATGATAGTGCAATTTTTACTCGTTAAAAAAGTATAGAATTGATTTCTTAGACAAATTTAGAATAAAATAATGTAATCTAGTGTAGAATTTGATGGACACAAACTTCTTCTTCTTGTTGTTGCGGTGGTGTGATGGTGAAGAGATAGTGGGTAGCTATTATAAAAGCTTGACTGGATGTTTATGTTATGCCACAAATATAAGACCAGATATTGTTTAGGCTACTTGCCTTTAGCCTAAATTCATACACGCCCCAAGCAAAATTTATTGCAATCCGGCAAAGAGATTCCTAACATATTACATATTTGAAGGAGGCAAGTTTTCATGGTTTATAGTACAATATAATTCTAATAATTTTGAGTTTTTAAATTGTTCTGATAGTGATTGAGTTGGGTTAGTAAATAATTGAAAGAGTACTGCTAGACTCATGTTTAATATGAAGTTGGGAGCTAGACGTTCTTCCTCTAACACACGATGATACCATTTTTAAAGTTGAACACATGATTAATTGTTAGTGTAGCAACTTGTTGAAATACATGGACGCAACGTATGCTAGCCAATTTGAACCACGAACAAATGGACGCGACATTGATCTGCTGCAACAACCAGTCTATTATCATGCTAACATGCAAAGAATCCAGCACATGGCTGCCCCAAGCACATCAAATGTTGGGTAATGAGCCAAAATATACCTTAAATACCGTAATGGGCCTTGAAAGTCCATCCCACCCTTTAGTGTGTGAATAAAAATTACGGACATTTAGTCCCATATGGGAAAGAACAAGAAAGGAAGGTTGATGCGTTAATTTCACTATTAGAATAGCGAGAGTAAGGATCGATTCCACAGGGACTTTAGCGATTATCTTGAAATAAATTTATAAATTTAACTAAATAGTAACTAAGTAGATAATTAGTAGTGCAAAATAATAAGATATGGTTTATCTTATAAGAGCACGGCTCGTACCCATAGATCACGGCCCGTTCCCTTTTAAAAATAAATCAGTCTAAATTATTTTCACTTAAATAGAATTTAATAACAATTAAATATGCATAAAGCTTTATTTCAATAACATCTAAGAGTGCATATTAAAATCTAAAATAAAAGAGTTTTAATTTCTGATAACAATAAGAGAGCAACAAATTCTTCATAAATCAAATCAAAAACCAGATGAAATGGACTGAAGACAGGCTGAACCGGGCTGAACTGGAGAAGCCTCTAAGCCAGAAGCCACGAACAGAACCTCTCCGAAGCATAACATCAACCTCCACGAACGTCTCCCTCGCTACTAGAAATTGCCGGATTGCTCAGGAAACAGAACATCAACCTCCACGGACACAGAAACCCCGAACGGCCTTTGAGGACTGGGAACAGCCGCCTCCTTGGTTACGAACCATGGATGGATCCCAAAGACTCCTCCTTTGCTGCTATTTGTAGAGGCCCGAACACGGAGAGTAATGATGTTCTGTTGCAGACGACGCGGAGAATTGCAACGGCATTGCACGGAGAAAATCTTGAAGAAATCATGGGTAAAATTAAAATTCCGTCTAGATGAATTTAATTCTTCCAATTTGATAACTTCCTATCCAATTTATTCCTTAATTGGTGAGGAAAGATTTAAATTTAAATCGGAGAAGAATCGTGCAAAAACAGGGAAGTTGGGTGAGAAGACGATGAAGTCGGCACTGGGTTTGCCGACTTCGCTTTAAAATGCATGCTAAAATGGATAAATCAATGTGAAATCAATTCCGGTCTCATCTTAAATCCGATTTAAGTTCGTTTGCGTCATTAATTTCTAAAATCGAGCTCTTTAAGTTGATAAGATTTTTAGTAAAATATATATAAATATTAAAATATTAAATAATAATATGTACATTAAATTATTAATTAATAGGTTTAATGATAATTATTTATGCAAGTTCCTTAGGCTCACCATAAGTGAAGAGCTTGAGGGTTGCGCACGCGCAATGGGCGCTTTGTAGGCACACTTTGCACTTCGCACGTGCGCATCGTCGCGAGGAGCTTGAAGGGCTTTAAATTTTTTTGTGAGGAGCTTGAGGGGCTTTAAATTTTTTTTAGATCATGATGATCCGACCGTGAGGAGCTTCAGGGGCTTTAAATTTTTTTCTAGATCATGATGATCCGACGGTGGAGACTGATCGGATCAAGATAAGGGGCTGAAATCAATTGATCGTTGATCGATCGGATGAAGGGTCGAGATGTGGTAATCAAATCATGATCGCGATCGTGATCCAACGGTTGACACCCATCGGTTGACCAATCAACAGGACAGTTGGTGATAAGGCACCTGTTCGATCATCGGTTAGAGATAAGTCAACGGTCCCGATCATAAAAAGGCATATCAAGACATGCAACCGCCTATCTGATAACATGATCATCAGATCACGATGATGAAAAGGCTTATCAGGATAGGATAGGTTTATCTGATCGGCTGATCTTCAGATCACAGCCATGAAAAGGCTTATCCGATCGCCTGATCTGAATATCACGATGTCTAAAGGGCATATCAAGGGTGATAAGCCCTTAACCCTCACATCCTTTGATTTTAGAATTTAAATTAAATTAAATTCGTAGGGTTGCTTCCAAAGGGTACCTAAAACCTATAAATAAGACCCTAGACCTAAGCATTTCATTCATCCCAAGCCATTTTGAATTGAGTTCAATCTGAATCAATTCTAGTCTTCTCCTCTCTTAGGCATTTGCATACTTTCCTAAGGGTAGTATAGCAATAGCGCATTGAAAAGAGAGTAGCATTCTTGGTTCGATATTTTTGGTGAATTGTAGTGCTGCTTTCATCAAAAGAAGACTATTGTATCCTGGGAGACAATCATCATACTGACCGTAAGCACCATTGCGGGACGAAATTGTCTTAAGGACATAGAGTGAAACTTTAGCCTCAGTCTGATTCATTAGGTAGCCACCATCTACCAACATACACCTACAACATCAAAATCCAGCATGATCAGTTCATGCTAATGGAAACATCCAGTCAATATATTACACCATCGAGGAAATCCCGGTCGATATATATATTATGAAACTATAGCTGCAAAAGATTCATGGCCCTTGTCAAGATAAGCTTATCATGAAGATAAGCTTAAAGCCAAGGATATTAATACTGTTGGCCTGGGTGCCAGGTCAGCGCCCACACAGAGTCCCAGAAGATGGGACTCTTCGAATAACTCTTCGTATTCCTCTGCCTTTATTTGTTCCTCCTCTATAAGAAGACTTGAGGTGTCTTCAGAAGGCAAGAGAAAGAGACAGAGACAGAGATCTTCCTCCTCTCCCTCACCGGTGCTGCGGCTTAGGGGCGTGCACGTACAGGGGACTCTGGTAGCCCCCGACAACAGACGATCCTACTTCCGTTGTTGCGATATTAAGTATGATCCTTATCTTCGGATCTTTCAATTGGTATCAGAGTGTGGTTAGTCTTCTCCACTTCTTCCCCAGCCACCAGTGACCGAAGACGGTTTTCTTTCCTTGGTTGTGGGCCTGTCACAGGCCAGGATGCTCTTGTTATCATCTCACTGCCCTGCTCGAATGTCCCTGTTGCCACAGAGGCCACCGAGAGCTCTCCGGCGGCCGGCGATGCATCGTCCGCTGCCGGATTCCTTTCCGGGTCTGTCTCCCGGGTCGCCTTGTCGTTCGGCCTCTTCCCCGGCCACTGGAGGGCCAGGGATGATCTGACCGCCACCATGTGGGCAGCGTGTGACCGCGTGCCCAAGGACCTCAAGGCTGCTGGACCTTCTCCTGCGGCCGACGACCCTTCGCACGCCTCAAGTGTCTTTTCCTGAGCCCTCTAACGGCAGTGGAGGGGCGGGATAGCCCCTCTCCCCTCATGAATGCGCGTCCAGTTTATGGGTGGCACCACCCGTAAATTAGACAATAAGCAGGGGCTATTTTCCATGAGTTTAGGTGGCATCATCGATCTTTTTTTTTGAGTTTATGGCACCATCGGTAAATAGTTGAAAATTCAGAAGTAATTTCATTACCCAACTAACAACCAATAATAAAAAATAAATAAATCAATGGGGAAAGGGAAAGGGAGGTACTGTTGCTGATGTTCAGCATTTGATGGGTCTGCCACGTGGTGCTCAGTGCTGGTCACATGCCTATTACTTGACAACTACGTAGCGAAAACGTGGCAGCTAAGTGATAAATCGTAGAAAATCAAAAAAATTATAAAAAATTATAAAAAAATTATAAAAAATTATAGAATATTATTGAAAATTTTCTTGCTGTGGCATGGTGGTTTATGCTCGGTGCATGAATATTTTTATTGCCACCAAAGAATGATGAAAATAGTGCCGATGTTGATCCTATTGTGTTAACTTCGTTTAGAAGCTAAGTATGTGTTTGATATCTAAAAATTTTGCTTTTTATTTTTACTTTTAGAAAAAAATTCTTATAAAAACATATTTAGTGATAAAAAATAAAATAAAATATTGAAAGACACAACTCTCAAATAATAAAAATAAAAATAAATATTGCAAGTAATGCCAACAGACGATGTGTCATCACCACAAATAAGACAAGCCTTGTACACACTAGTTGACCACCCTGACAAATAAGCTAGAGCAGGAAAATCACTAATAGTCTATATAATCATGGCACGGAGGTTAAAGATTTATTTTTGTATGCATCATAAGTCGTTACTCCAACATCCCCATAACTCCTTCAACTCCTTAATCAAAGGATGCATAAAAACATCAAAGTCCTTTCCTAGAGATTTAGGTCCAGGAATTAGCAAACTCATAACATGAAAGATTGTTTCATAAGCTTCCATGTTGGTATATTGTATGGTGTTAGAATGATTGGCCAAACACTATATTTACTACTCATCTAACCAAACGGATTAAAACCGTCAGAAGCAAGAGCTAGTCATACATTCCGGTAATTAGCTGCAAAGTCAAGATACAAGTTGTCGACATGCTTCCATGCTTCAGCATCGGATGGATGAGACAAGTCTCCATCATCATCATGACACTCATGATGCCAACGAATGTCTTTTGCAGTTTTTCATGAAGCAAACAACCTCTTCAATCTAGGAGTAATTGGAAAGTGAAATAGTCTTTTGTGAGGCACCTTCGTTTTCTCATTCTTACGTACATAATAAGGTTCATGACACATAGGACATTCTTCTTTTCCAGCATCTTCACCCATGAATACAAAACAATCATATTTGCATATATCATAAGTTTGATAACCCAAGCCTACATTAACCAACAAACGCTTCACTTCCCCTAACTTTCTCGGCAACCGATTATTTATGGGAAATGCATCCGCTAATAGTTCCAGAAGCATATTAAATGAGTGGTCAGACCACTTGTTTAATACTTTTATATGCACCAGTTTAATTATAAACTCTAAAGAGGAGAATTTTGTGCACCTTCATACAACCCACAATTAAGTTCTTCGAACATCTTATCATACCTTCTCTGATCACCATCGTTCATCTCCTCAAAAGCAACATTGGTTGCATTCTCTACATGGACATAGTTTGGCCCAACTGCATCATGGATTGCTGCTTCGATGCCTTCAGATTCTGAGGATGAGTCAGAATATTCTACTGCTACATGTCCAAGCTCGCCATGTTTATTCCAAATGATATAAGTTAAGAGGAAACCATAAGTACAAATGTGAGCTCAAATGGCAGGCAAGGTTTGCATGAGTATATTTGCACATTTGCGATAAGGACATAATGTTTCACCATTTGAATTCAAGCAGTTATGTGCTACGTCTAGGAATTTGATAACTCCATCCTTGAAACGTTGTGACACATGATTTATTTCATGAATCCAACTGCGATCCATTTCTGCAGGATATCAATCCAACTAAACAATTCAATTACTAGTTTCATATTTACATGTCATCATGTCACCATGTCATCGTATCATATATATTATGACATTATGTCATATCATATCATCTCATATTAAAACATATCATATCATGTCAAAATATGTCATATCATGTCAGAACATAGCAAACTGTAGGTGGCACAATTTCATATTAAAATAATGCTAGTTTATGTTTCTTTTCCCTCTCCTAACATAGTAACTCTCCCGAGGGAGAACAAGGAACATATCAATGTGGAACAGCACTGCTTAAAGGGTCGAAAGACATGAGCTTTTCGGGAAATGGAAGTCAAGGTTTGCAGCCGTATCCAAATTATCCCTCTAATTGGATCACTAAATATTAACTTAAACTCGTATAAGTTAATAATGACAACTAAATACATGAAAACGTGTTTATTAGATTCAAAGTGAACACATGAAAATAATTTATAAATTTCAAAGATAAAAAAAGATAGAATGACTTCAGAATCTATATAAATTCAAGAATGAAGGAGATGATCGAATTCTGAATTTGATTATAAAAGAAGCTTTTGCTTGCTAAACTACATTGATTATTCAACAAAGAAACTGCACAAACTTGTTAAGATATCTAGTTGCTTGTACCTGACATCCGGTGAACTTATGTCAAATGTCCCAGGTGTTGAACTTGAAGTCTTAAACCATGAGTTCAAACAAACAATATCTCATGTGAGGAACTGTGTCACCCTTGAAACATTTGCTTCATCACAGATAATGGAGGCGAAGCCCCCTGCTCCCTGTTCCCCCCCCCCCCCCCCCATGCTCCTGTCACCATGTCTCGACCTGTCACCCGCTCGCTCCCATCGCTCGACCTGTCACCTCTCCCTACCTCACCTGCTTGCTCTCTGTTCCACCCCTACTCTCCTTGTCACCATGCTCGACTCCATCAACCCATCGACTCACCATGCTCGACTCCATCGATCGACTCCACCGATTGACCCCATCACTCTCTGTTCCCCCACCACTCCAGTCGGCCCGCCCCTCCTGTTCTCCCCCCACCGCTCTGGTCGGTCTGCCCCTAGCTCTGTCCCCTCCCCCCCCCGCTCCCTGTCACCATGCTCAAGTCGATGCCTATCACCATGCTCGACTCCATCCCCGCTCCCTGTCACCCGCCCGCTCTCCGCTCTCTGTCCGGCCCCCCCCCCTCCCCCTCCCTGTCACGATGCTCGAGTCGATGCATGTCACCATGCTCGACTCATCCAGCTCCCTGTCACCCGCTCGCTCTCTGTTCCCCCCCTTCGCTCCTGTCACCCCCCCACCCCCCACCGCTCTAAGTCGGCTTGCTCCCTGTTCCCCCCTCCAATCGCTCCGGTTGGCCCGCCGTGATCGTTGATGGACTCTGTCGACTCTTTTCC
>UESW01002922.1:101553-144391 GCA_900491605.1 Calamus simplicifolius
TTTGCTTAACCATAGTGAAAGCAGTCTTACTAGCATAATGAAGCAACTCTAGATTTAGCCTATTTTCAACATTTATCTTGATCATTTTTGTATTTACAAAATCGGATGATTTAGATGAAAGAGTAATTATATCTAAACCAACAAGACTGGTACGTTCACATGCTTTCATTCTCACCCTATATATTATGTACCCAAAATTTTTCACTGTTCTAATATATGCAACAGGCCAGTCTCAATTATCCTTAGCAATTACCACATTAAGGAATCATTGCAATTTTTCTGAATCTTTATGTCGGTTCTTATAGATTTCATGTAACTCACTGTACTTCCTATACTAATCGCTAAGTTTTCTTATCAATAAGATGACTACATGTAGTTGAAAAAAAAGGCTTAGATGAGTTGAGTTAAAGTTCTCTTATCAATAATTTTATACTTCTTATAGCTTCAGCTTTGTCAAATCCTTCTCAAATTAAAAAAAAAAAGGTTCTTACAAAGGGATATCATACTTGCACAATAAGTAGTTTTTACCTAATATTAATGTTACAAAACTAAATAATAATGCAGATTAAATGATCAGCACATACGACTGAAGGGTTTAGTTTGTTTAATAAGAATTCTTGGCAGGCACCATTTAGAGGCTATGAGCACATTGACCAGCCTATCAAAAAGCTCAAGTGGCCTCAACTATTAAAAGAGCTAAACCCGTAAAAATAAGAATTTGTTGAAATGAACTATAATATTTTTACCTAAGATAGAATGTAGAAAACTTAGGCACGAAAATATAGGATAGAAGAAAACCTAACCAAAATAGAATACAGGAATAATTTACCAAGAAATAGCAACACATTTAACAAATTTAATAAGTAGATATAAATTGAAAATTTGATAGAACTTTTGCCAAGACTCAGTTAATCATGTTCCTTATTTTATTTTTAGGAATCTTACTTCAACCTTGAACTTTAAGAGGTGTAAAATACATAAATAATCATCATAAACCTATTAATTAATAGTTCAAATTATCTTTATTATTTAATATTTAATTACTTTATATAATATTTTTAAGAAAACTCTATCAACTTAAACAGCTCGAGTTTAGAAGTCAAACGATGCAAACTGCACTAAAATTAGACTTAAAAACGAGCTCAGAATTAAATTTACAAGAATTTATCTTCAATTGCACGAATCTCAAAGCAAACTCGGTAGACCATCTGCCAAGTTCATTGTATTTTTTTCATAGAATCATGCACGAGCACTAACGAACACTGATGATGCCTGTGGGTCACTGGAGACCATTTTCTTTGCTGAAAACATCGATGCCGAGAAGCTTCTCGCCACCGAAAGCTTCTCACCATCGGAAATTACCAAAACCGCCTCAGATTCCATGAATTGAAGAAGGAAGCCATCGGCCATAGTGATGGCTTCCGACAACCAACACCCATAAATTCTCCTTCTTCTTCAATTCCACTGTTTCGACATATTCAAATTTGAATCGAAGACATTTGAATTTGAAGTTGGTAAATCGAATTCGAAGGAAAACCGCCCGCAATCTCTTCGTGATCTCTCCACAATCTCTCCATGATCTCTATGCGATCTCTCCGCGATCTCTTCGTGTCCAGGCATCTATAAATAGCTCCGACTAACAGAGGAAGGGCAGTCCAGCCTAGAGGAAGAAACAGAGGAGGGTAAGTTCAGTTCAGCCAAATCTTATCTAAGCTGAAGTTCCTGGGTAGAGGAAGAAATCGCATGGCCACGGGTTGATTTTAGCACAACTTGGCTAAGGTTTTGGATGGCTAACTGAGTAATCAAATATTTTATCTATAACCTTCTTGTGAATGTTAGGGAAGACAAACTTTTCAATCTTGGTTTAAGATGTATTTTTTTTGCATGTTATCAAATAAAGGATTTATTCATGTTTAATTCTTATTGAATGCTCTCCAAGTGGAAATAATTCTTGACTAATCTATTCTTAAAAAGGATGGACCATAATCTATGAGTATGGGCCATACTCTCATTAAGATAGATCTTATCTTAATTCTTTTATTACTAATTATTTATTTATTTAAATTTTTAATTATGTAAATTTATTTTAAAATAACCACTCAAAGTCTATGTGGATTCGTTCCCTTACTCTCACTACTCTACCTAAGCTTAATGGAATTAAAGTGTTTTAATCGTTGCACTATGACACCAATCAAATTTTAGCGCCATTGCCGGAAACTTAAGTGCAGTTATCTTGAAATATATATATATATATAATAAAATTTATTTTATTTATTTTTTATACTTAGATTGACTTAGGTAAATTTATTTTCTACAAAACTCAAAATTTTTTCATTGTCATCTCATAATTTATTAGGAAATCAAAATTTAATCACAAAAATCTTAAAAAAAAACAAGAAGTAATTAGATTAATTTTGTTTAATAACTTTAAGAGCTTGATATTTGCTTGTTGCATAGCATTTTCATAATTAACTTTAAGGGCTCAAACCCCTAATCAAGATAAAGTGGAAAGTTTGTCATCCTTCCTTGGCCCACAAACCACATCATTCATTTTGCATTAACCCAAGCCTTTAACTCTAAAATTAACTAGATGTCAGCCCCTAAGAAACTCAAGCTTTATAGTACAATGCATCCGAAAGAGTTGGACCGGGTCGGGATTGACTGATTAATTGATGTCTAGAAAAGGGAAGGAAAGTGGTTGTTTAATTAGTTCCGTTCGCTTACCTAGTAAGTAATGGGGGATCCCCACTAATCTTACCCTTAACTGACTAGTCGATCAACTAATTTTTGACTTAGAGGGCTCCAGACATTTACAATGAAGTACTAACTAAAATCATTTGATCAAGGGGGAGTATCGAATTTGGTAATCCTTGCACATCTTTTATTTGACAGCTAGATCTATTGAAGAGTTTACGGTTCTCTTTTCTTGCATGTCTGCACAAGCAAAATAATAAATTTAAAATTCAAATCAATGTTAATCTCAAGGTTGACACTGCAAGCAATAGTAGCAAAATTAAGTCATAAATAACTTGTTGCAGTATTAAAAGCCATGGGAGCTTCATCCAGTTCCCCATGATATTAGGTTTCCATCGATTTTACTGCAGAGTCAGAGACCTCGATCATCTAACTTAATTTGTTGATTATAAGTGTCCCTTAAATAGACAAGCTTATGGAAACAGAACAATGCTTATCATTTAAAGATGTACAGCTGTGTCAGATTCTTAAGGTTGTCATGCGAGGCTGGCAGCTCCCTGGTTAAATTGTTTGATGAAAGAAGGGGATCAAGAACATATTAATTAAATTGTATAGCAATGATAATGTGAGTATGCAGTTAACAAAAAAGATATCATAATTAACAATTCAATTAACAAAAAAGGGCTTTTAGAAATTCAAACATAGTCAATAGATGAATGACAAGACCGCCACACCAAATATTTTATCTATTTATTTTACTTTTGGAAGCAAATTACCAAGCAAAGCATGAAATATGCTTAGGAGGTTGTCTGTCTCCATGGCACATGCATTGCGCATGTTATAAGAGTGAGAATTGGAGGAGTACTGCAGGGACTGAACGGTGGTAATTCTTCCAAGCTCTTCTGAGATGCTCCCCAAGATCTGATTTCATGAAAGAGACTTGCAGAACAGAGTCATTTACAGTACTATCATTTACATGTTCATCTCCCTTTTCTCTTTATTTCTACTTGGCTGGCAACGAGTCTTCTTCGAAAGCAAGAAATGGAAAGAGATAAACTACAAATGGGTGAGAGGTATGAAGCCTAAGCTGCAAGAAAGAATCCACTAGGATAGTTCTATGTAAGATCTCTGTTACAAAAGCAAAATAATAGTATGAGTTCATGTCTCACAAATTTCACTACTTATATTGGATGGACTTACAACTCGCCTAAGGAGGCAAGGTTACCAAACTCCCCTGCTTTGAGATTTCTTTGAATAAGACTGAGACGCTTGATGATATATTTTCCCTTTTGTCTCAACAAAAGAATTTAGACAGAGAGCCGTGAGGAAGAGACCTGTAAGTAGACAAGGGCAATGAAAAATACTAGAAGTGGTGTTGCAGTGTAGTGACATGGTTCGCTATCTCAAGGAACCTTTCGCTCCACCCACCGGACCCATGCATTGAGAAATTCCACTCCGCCTTCAGCTTGGAGGCGATAGAACGCAATGCCTCAACTGCAATACATCGTCATCATTAGTTGCATTATTCCTCTTATAGGAAAAAACCAGGGAAAAAACAAAAAAATGAAGGGAAAGAACAAAAAAAAAAAAAAAAAACCAAGATATCGCATTTTCCTTCCTTTTCTTAGGAAGAATGAAGAGAGAACCATGGTCTTTTGGAGTCCAACAGTCAGAACAAAAACTAGGGTTTCGGACAGTTCCATTGCTACTCCCTTGTTTGGTCTAATGATATGGGCGCTTTGGTTCAACGCCTTGAGATGACTCGAAGCCATGGAAGGAAACTGGTGCAGGACAGCGAAGGCTACGTCGCAGACTTCGTTAACGATCTGATCTTTGTTATTGGTTATTGAACAAACATCATGTAAGGGTTCGGAAATGATCGCATCAAGAACAAGATCGACCTTTTATCTGCTGATTCAAGAAAAAGGAATGAGATCTGGCTTTGGAATTCAAACGAGGAGATCAAGGGTTTAGAAGCACTCTCCTGTGATATCCTAATGTAATTTATATTAGTAGGGTATGGAGGATGATGACTCGGTCGCCTGGTTGGGGCGGCGCACGTAGTAGTCGCAGATGCTCTGAAGAGAACCATCAGGGAGACCCTCGCACTCTTATGTCAGTCATCAAAGGAAGTATAGGGCTTCTTCTGACGGGTAGAGCTGGATCTAATGCTGGAACTTAGATTGGCCTCGCGCGCGTCTAAAAATAAAATTATTTTTTCTTGCATCGCACGCACGGTGCATGAGAACTTTTTCAACGTGATTTTTGACGGACTTCTTCCAGTGGTAGAATATGCTTCGGCGTCATTGGTAGTCAAAATGGAAAAGTGACGAACGAGGAGCTTCGAGGGTTAGGCCACTTTTCCTAACGGGGCTGGATCAGATTCAGATCTCAAACGATCCAGTTCGTTGAATTGGATTAGATTGGGTCGTTGCAGCTTGTGTTATATAACCTACAATAGATGTGATTAATAAGAGATTAGATCATATATATGGTTGGTGTTGCGGCCAAATCACGTATGATGAACGTCGGGCAGGCTAGGATCACCGTGTGCGCAGAGAGATCACCGTCTTCCTCCTGGAGCCTGCAAAAAGTCCCGGGCCGGTAGTTCCGGCGGGGACCCTCCGACGCCCAAGTTAGTGAGTCGCGAACAGGGATATGATTTTTGTTTAATGATTCTAGTGGAAGTTTTTTCCGAAAGAGAGTCCCCTCGCATGGAGCTCGAGTCCTCCCTTTATACCTGTTGTGGATCCCGTGTATCTTGGCCTGTTGGAACCGTCGAATCTGCTTCATCGAACGGTAAGTTGTTGGACTGTTGCGAGATAGGGGCCGCTTATAGCGGTAACTGCTGATTAGGCTGAGACCTGCCCGCGATTTGGATCAACAGACCATTCGGCAGTAGACCTTAAATCGCGGGGTCCATTGCCTAGAACATCCTTGTATGACGGCCGACACTGGGGGCCAGCGGCAGTGCCGGAGCCTCAGTATTGGGGCTTAAAGACCGACGCTGAGGCCGACGCTGAGGATCGACGCTGGAGGCCGACGCTGGTGGCTCTGAAGATCGACGCTAGGCTGGTGCCAACGCGCCCGACTGGGGCCGACGGGTGGCCAGCTCTGAAGACCGACGCTAGCCGCTGGCTACTTACGCTAGGCCGACGCTGACGCTGGTGGCCAGCTCTGAAGACCGACGCTAGCCGCTGGCTCTCAAGGAGGACCGACGCTGGGGGCCGACGCTGAGGGCCGGCGCTAGGGCCGACGCTGGGGCCGACGCTGAGGGCCGACGCTGAGGGCCGACGCTGGGGCCGGTGCTGAGGGCCGACGCTGGTGGCCTTGGGTTTCGTTGTCACATCATTACTTTCGAAAGTTGTGCGGAAGATATTACTACCCGGGGAAACCGCCAGCCGTATCAGATGCCCCCCCACCCCTGAGATTGGTGAGCGTTTACTTACCTGCGAAAGGGGGTGTGAATATCTTCTAGGGGGCCGGTTTCCACGTTATCATCTTGCTTTTGTTGGGATTAGGGAGGATTTCCCTCGGGCAGCGCTACGAAAAGGCGGACGGCATCATTGCGGTAAGGTTAGCGCCCCCTTTTACATTGGTGGTCTTTTCGACCTTTCGTATCGGCGGGTCGTCGAAACGCCTCCCAACTGAAGACGGACGCGTGGTTGAATCGGACGGTTAGAGGGTGTTTCGAGATGGTGTAATGATGGCGAATTGCCCTTATCTTCCTATCTTCCCCTCTCTTCCGCCATTGCCCCCTTTTGAGTCCGCCTGCGTTTCCGTCTTCTGTTCATTCTCCCCGTGCTCTGTCCTTGCTCGCGTTTTTCTTCTCAGGTCAGTTCCCATGGCTTCTTCTCCTTCTTGCTCCATTTCCGGTTCTTGGGGGGGTTCCCACCATTCTTCCCAGTCTGAGTCCCAGTCCATCCAATGGTCCACCTCATCTTCTGATCATTCACCAAGCCACGACCAGCCGATCGTCCCTCCACGGGATTCGTCCGTCCGGCGGACAAACTTCCGTTAAACCCGGCCGACGGTTGCCGGCCCTTCTAGGGTTACCAAGGAGTCCCCCGAAGGGACTGCGTCGACCATGTCTGCCCAGGACATTGCGAACTTAAGGGCCAGGTACGGCTTTCCCTCCGGACCTTCACCTGTTCGTTCCCACCTCTACGATAGGGCAACCTCCTCCCGTTCCGGGAGGGTTGCCCTGTACGGGGCCTTTTTTAAGGCCGGGCTTAGGTTACCGATTCACCCCTTTATCCTTAATCTTTGGATAGGTATTCCTTGACCCCGTCTCAATAGTTCCCAATTCCTTCCGAACTATAGTTGGTTTTTTGGTACTCTGCCATCTGCAGGGTATAGAGGCTAGCATTTCCTTGTTCCGCAGCTTCTATACCTTGCGCAAACAGTCGGGGTGGTGGTCTTTCACTCCTAGATCCAACAGGATTCTTAGGTTGTGCCTTCCTTCCTCCGTTAAGGGGTGGAAGGACAAGTTTTCTTCGCGGACGTCAGCGGGGTTCGTGGAAGCTGGGGGGTACCCAATATTGATGCCAACAGGGACGCCTCCATCCTTCCACGAGACCGGATGGCATTTGGGCAGCTCCTGACTGCCGATATTCCTAAGTGTAATAAGCTGATAGCCGAGAGAGCCTTCAACGTGCCGGCTTAATTCCCTCGAGGGGTGAGCATTAGTCCACTCGCCTCTCTTCTCTGTTCTTCTCCCTTCTCTTTTTTTTTTTTTTTTTTTTTTTAACTATCCCTTGCTTGCGTAGGGATGGCGCCGACATTGCACAAGCTTAAGCGGTGGCCGCCAAGAAGAGGAAGGCCGCGGGGACTGCATCCCCTGCCGAAGGGAGGGCTGCCACTAAGGTTCCCAGGAGGGCCGACGCCGGGAGGGTTAGTGGCAGAGAGACCGACGCTGGGATGGCCGACACCGGAGGAACTATAGTCGTGAAGCCCCTACGCGCCAAAGTCCCGAAGAAGGGCGGCCCCAAAAGGGCCGTCGCAAAGGGTCGACGCCCCGGAAGCCAAAGCAGTGGGGCCCGTGCGCATAGGCGAGGCAATCCGACCCCAAGCCGAAGAACCCGTCGTGGAAGACGCGGCTAAGGCCAGGGCCGGCAAGGAGGTGGAGCAAAGCCCGCCGGAAGAAGAATCTCCAGCCCCGGCTCCTCCAATTATTTTACTTGATTTATCTCCTGAGGGGAAGACACCGTCTCCCGCGCCTAAGGAGGCGGGTAAAGCTCCGGCGCAACAGCGGCGACTCCAGCCACTGCCTTGCCCCCTACGGGGGCGACAGCTGAAGCACCTCCGCCCGCTAAAGAGCCGGAGCGGCAGGTTCTGAGGCAGGATCAGCCTCCGTGGGTCCGACGCCCAGGGAAGGGAGGACTATCGATCCTTCCTTCCAGTCACTGCTGGCGAACCATAGCCGCTGGGCTATGCGGGTCATAGAGGAGGCTTCAGTGGAGGAGATGCAAGAATATCTCCGAGGTCGAAGGTGTGCTACCTTCTTTCGTGAAGCCTCGGTGGCGCACCTCTGGGTGAGTTTTTGTGCCACTATTGTCCTTTTCTTTTCCCTTTTTTCTTCTTCTTTTTCCTTTATCTGGATATTATATATATATATTTTTTTAGGCCTTGAACTCCCTTGTCGCCCTCAAAGATCTCTGGACTTTGAACGACACCGCCCTTGAGCAAGCGCGGGAGGAGATGGTCTCCCTTCAAGTGAAAGCTGAAAAGGCGGCGATGGCCCTAGAGGACACCCGGGCCACCCTGACGGGCGAGGTAGAGGCTATTCGGCTTAGAGCCGAAAAAGCTGAATACGCGCTGGAAGTTGCCCAGCGCCGTGCTGCCAACGAGCTGGACAACGCTCAGGTGGCGGAAGAGAAGCAAAAAGCGGCCGAGGAGAAGCTGACGGCGGCCGAGGAGAAACTGATGGCAGCAGAGCAGGAGGTATGCGTTCTAAAGACTCAGATGAGCTCTGCCTTTGCCGAGACCAATGCGGCTAAGGAAGCCACCCGCCAACACATAATTAAAATCGCGGATCTGGAGGCGGTAGTGGCGGAGGCCCAGAGAAGAGCCACCGAGGCGGAAGAGAAGGGGGCCAATGCCATAGAGGATTATAAGAAATCCGAGCCTTCGATGACGAGGTAGCTGATTCAGCGGCGTTAGCTTATGACGCCGGCTTCCAAGATTGCAAAAAGAAAATACAGGAGCTTTACGACTTGGAAGATATCGAGGAGCTGCAGCCTGACGACGTCCCTGAAGATGGCACCCCGCCTTCGGATGCCCATTAGCTGCTTTTCGTTTTTCTTCCTGTTGGCAATTTTGTAAACTTCATCATCAATGAATATGTTTAATTTCTTGAGCTTCATTTGTTCAAACCGCTGTGAACTGCCAGTTGATAGGAATATGTATAGTAGGTTATGCTAGATAGGACCGTGAGCCATGATGCTGTCCTAAGCATCGACAAGGCCGATATTCGGTGGTCCTTGGTGCCAACACAGTCGATCTCTACGGCTGACGCTAAGCGCCGGTCTTTTGCGCCGACGCACAGTTGGGTCTTTGGTTGCCGGAGCGGATCCGGTCTTTGTTGCCGACGCTGGACGCCGGTCTTAGGTGCCAACGCGGAGTTGGTCTTTAGTTGCCGGAGCGGATCCGGTCTTCTATTGCCGACGCTGGACGCCGGTCTTAGGTGCCAACGCGGAGTTGGTCTTTAGTTGCCGGAGCGGATCCGGTCTTCTATTGCTGACGCTGGACGCCGGTCTTAGGTGCCAACGCGGAGTTGGTCTTTAGTTGCCGGAACGATCCGGTCTTCTGTTGCCGACGCTGGACGCCGGTCTTGGATGCCAACGCGGAGTTGGTCTTTAGCTGCCGAGCGGATCCGGTCTTTTGCCGACGCTGGGCGCCGGTCTTAGGTGCCAACGCGGAGTTGGTCTTTGAGTTGCCGGAGCGGATCCGGTCTTCTATGCCGACGCTGGACGCCGGTCTTGGTGCCAACGCGGAGTTGGTCTTTAGTTGCAGGAACGATCGGTCTTTTTGCCGACGCTGGACGCCGGTCTTGGGCCAACGCGGAGTTGGTCTTTGAGTGCCGGAGCGATCCGGTCTTCTGTTGCCGACGCTGGGTGCCGGTCTTGGATGCCAACGCGGAGTTGGTCTTTGAGTTGCCGGAGCGGATCCGGTCTTTTGATGCCGACGCTGGGCGCCGGTCTTGGATGCCAACGCGGAGTTGGTCTTTGAGTGCCGGAGCGGATCCGGTCTTTTGATGCCGACGCTGGGCGCCGGTCTTGGATGCCAACGCGGAGTTGGTCTTTGACTGCCGGAGCGGATCCGGTCTTTTGATGCCGACGCTGGGCGCCGGTCTTGGATGCCAACGCGGAGTTGGTCTTTAGTTGCCAGGAGCGGATCCGGTCTTCTGTTGCCGACGCTGGGCGCCGGNCGTGGGCCCGACGCCCAGGGAAGGGAGGACTATCGATCCTTCCTTCCAGTCACTGCTGGCGAACCATAGCCGCTGGGCTATGCGGGTCATAGAGGAGGCTTCAGTGGAGGAGATGCAAGAATATCTCCGAGGTCGAAGGTGTGCTACCTTCTTTCGTGAAGCCTCGGTGGCGCACCTCTGGGTGAGTTTTTGTGCCACTATTGTCCTTTTCTTTTCCCTTTTCTCTTCTTTTTCCTTTATCTGGATATATATATATATATTTTTTTCAGGCCTTGAACTCCCTTGTCGCCCTCAAAGATCTCTGGACTTTGAACGACACCGCCCTTGAGCAAGCGCGGGAGGAGATGGTCTCCCTTCAAGTGAAAGCTGAAAAGGCGGCGATGGCCCTAGAGGACACCCGGGCCACCCTGACGGGCGAGGTAGAGGCTATTCGGCTTAGAGCCGAAAAAGCTGAATACGCGCTGGAAGTTGCCCAGCGCCGTGCCGCCAACGAGCTGGACAATGCTCAGGTGCGGAAGAGAAGCAAAAAGCGGCCGAGGAGAAGCTGATGGCGGCCGAGGAGAAACTGATGGCAGCAGAGCAGGAGGTATGCGTTCTAAAGACTCAGATGAGCTCTGCCTTTGCCGAGACCAATGCGGCTAAGGAAGCCACCCGCCAACACATAATTAAAATCGCGGATCTGGAGGCGGTAGTGGCGGAGGCCCAGAGAAGAGCCACCGAGGCAGAAGAGAAGGGGGCCAATGCCATAGAGGATTATAAGAAATCCGCAGCCTTCGATGACGAGGTAGCTGAGTCAGCGGCGTTAGCTTATGACGCCGGCTTCCAAGATTGCAAAAAGAAAATCCAGGAGCTTTACGACTTGGAAGATATCGAGGAGCTGCAGCCTGACGACGTCCCTGAAGATGGCACCCCGCCATCGGATGCCCATTAGCTGCTTTTTGTTTTTCTTCCTGTTGGCAATTTTGTAAACTTCATCATCAATGAATATGTTTAATTTCTTAAGCTTCATTTGTTCGAGCCGCTGTGAACTGCCAGTTGATAGGAATAATATGTATAGTAGGTTATGCTAGATAGGACCGTGAGCCATGATGCCGTCCTAAGCATCGGCAAGGCCGATATTCGGTGGTCCTTGGTACCAACACAGTTGGTCTCTACGGCTGACGCTAAGCGCCGGTCTTTTGCGCCGACGCACAGTTGGGTCTTTGGTTGCCGGAGCGGATCCGGTCTTCTGTTGCCGACGCTGGACGCCGGTCTTAGGTGCCAACGCGGAGTTGGTCTTTAGTTGCCGGAGCGGATCCGGTCTTCTATTGCCGACGCTGGACGCCGGTCTTAGGTGCCAACGCGGAGTTGGTCTTTAGTTGCCGGAGCGGATCCGGTCTTCTATTGCTGACGCTGGACGCCGGTCTTAGGTGCCAACGCGGAGTTGGTCTTTAGTTGCCGGAACAGATCCGGTCTTCTGTTGCCGACGCTGGACGCCGGTCTTGGGTGCCAACGCGGAGTTGGTCTTTAGCTGCCAGAGCGGATCCGGTCTTCTATTGCCGACGCTGGACGCCGGTCTTAGGTGCCAACGCGGAGTTGGTCTTTAGTTGCCGGAGCGGATCCGGTCTTCTATTGCCGACGCTGGACGCCGGTCTTAGGTGCCAACGCGGAGTTGGTCTTTAGTTGCAGGAACAGATTGGTCTTCTGTTGCCGACGCTGGACGCCGGTCTTGGGTGCCAACGCGGAGTTGGTCTTTAGCTGCCGGAGCAGATCCGGTCTTCTGTTGCCGACGCTGGGTGCCGGTCTTAGGTGCCAACGCGGAGTTGGTCTTTAGTTGCCGGAGCGGATCCGGTCTTCTGTTGCCGACGCTGGGCGCCGGTCTTGGGTGCCAACGCGGAGTTGGTCTTTAGCTGCCGGAGCGGATCCGGTCTTTTGATGCCGACGCTGGGCGCCGGTCTTGGTGCCAACGCGGAGTTGGTCTTTGACTGCCGGAGCGGATCCGGTCTTTGTTGCCGACGCTGGGCGCCGGTCTTAGTGCCAACGCGGAGTTGGTCTTTAGTTGCCAGAGCGGATCCGGTCTTCTGTTGCCGACGCTGGGCGCCGGTCTTGGGTGCCAACGCGGAGTTGGTCTTTAGCTGCCGGAGCAGATCCGGTCTTTTGATGCCGACGCTGGGCGCCGTCTTGGATGCCAACGCGGAGTTGGTCTTTGACTGCCGGAGCGGATCCGGTCTTTGTTGCCGACGCTGGGCGCCGTCTTAGGTGCCAACGCGGAGTTGGTCTTTAGTTGCCGGAGCGGATCCGGTCTTCTGTTGCCGACGCTGGGCGCCGGTCTTGGGTGCCAACGCGGAGTTGGTCTTTTGCCGGAGCGGATCCGGTCTTTTGTGCCGACGCTGGGCGCCGGTCTTGGATGCGCGGTCTTTGAGCGGATCCGGTCTTCTGTTGCCGACGCTGGGCGCCGGTCTTAGGTGCCAACGCGGAGTTGGTCTTTAGTTGCCGGAGGATCCGGTCTTCTGTTGCCGACGCTGGACGCCGGTCTTAGGTTTGGTCTTTAGTGCCGGAGCGGATCCGGTCTTTTGCCGAGCGCCGAGGTGCCAACGCGGAGTTGGTCTTTGACTGCCGGAGCGATCCGGTCTTTTGATGCCGACGCTGGGCGCCGGTCTTGGATGCCAACGCGGAGTTGGTCTGCCGGAGTGGATCCGGTCTTTAGCTAAACATACTCATTAGAAAATAAGAACGTCTATTATTCATGCATCAGACAGATTCAAGTTAATAACGATAGAATTCTATTGATAGTACCGTCGTAAATTGTCGGCATTCCAAGTTCGAGGGAGCAGCTTCCCGTCCAGCTCTTCAACTTTATATGCTCCCATGGTGGAGTACCTCTTTGACACGGTATGGTCCTTCCCATTTTGGTGCCAGCTTGCCCCCTTCCGTTGGCTTCGATACTTCAGCTCTTCGTAGGACCAGGTCTCCAGGCCGGAATGTCTTGGGCCGCACCCGAGAGTTGTAGTGTTTGGCCACTCGCTGACGGAATGCTGCCATCCGAAGATGCGCTTGATCTCGCAATTCTTCCACCAAATCCAGATGGCCCTCAGCTGGTTGGAGTTGCTTTCTTCGTGGTATAATTCCGTCCGGGGACTGGGAGTTCCTATTTCCACGGGAATGACCGCCTCGGTCCCAAAGACCAGGCTGAAGGGAGTTTCCCCTGTGGGTGCTCGCGGCGTATGGTAGGCCCACAACACACTGGAAAGCTCTTCTACCCAGCGCCCTTTATAGCTATCCAGTCGAGCCCTGAGCCCTTGGAGGATGATGCGATTAGTTACCTCGGCTGCGCCGTTGGTTTGGGGATGTCCTACGAGGTGAATCGGTGACGGATGCCCAGGCCCTCACAGAACTCCCGGAAGGCCGCGTTATCAAACTGTCGGCCGTTGTCTGTAACAGGGTGTGTGGTAGCCCGAACCGCACACCACAGATTTCCAGAAGAAAGACCTTCACTTTGGCTTCCGTGATCTTAGCAAGAGCTTCCGCCTCGATCCACTTAGTAAAATGATCGACGGCTACAACTAGGAACTTACGTTGTCCGGAGGCAGGAAAGGTCCTAGGATGTCCATGCCCCATTGTGCGAAGGGCCACGGTGCAGCCAGAGGGGTTAGCTGGGACGCAGGTTGATGTTGGACGTTGGCGTGACGCTGGCAGCTGTCACACTTTTTAACAAGTTCAGATGCTTCTTTCATCGTCAACCAGTAATACCCTTGACGTAGAGCTTTATATGCAAGAGCCCTGCCCCCCAGATGGCTTCCGCATATCCCCTCGTGTATCTCTCGCAAAATATAATTGGCGTCGGTAGGACCGACGCACCTGAGGATAGGGTACGAGAATGACCTTCGGTAGAGCCTTCCCTCCATAAGGAAGAACTTCGGGGCCCGTCTCTTAAGCTTCCTGGCTTCGGCAGGGTCTTCGGGGAGGATACCTTCAGTAAAGTATTGAACATAGGCATCCATCCAGGAAGGCTCCTGCTCCACTGGTAAAGTTTCTATTGGTGCATCAATGCTCGGGGCTTCTAGGTGCTCCACGTAAGCTTTTCCCAACATCCCATCAGCTGAGGCAGCGAGGTGGGATAGGGCGTCAGCTCTAGCATTCTCTTGTCGAGGAATGTAGCTGACGCTGAAGTGAGTGAATGGAGAAGTCATTGAGAACACCGCGTCCAAGTAACGGGCCATGATGGGATCTTTTGCCTCGTACTCCTTGGTGATCTGGCCAGCAACCAATTGGGAGTCGGTAAAAGCTCTAAGGCGTTTCACCCCAAGTTCCCGAGCCAGTCTTACTCCGGATAACAAAGCCTCATATTCCGCCTGGTTATTAGTGGCTGGGAAGAGGAAGCGAAGTGCACACTCAGTAACCACCCCATCCGAGTTAGCCAAGATGAGGCCTGCTCCACTCCCTTGAGAGTTTGATGCCCCATCTACGTGAAGGACCCACTCATCGTCACCGGCTTCCAAGGGTTGAGTGTCCGTCGGAAGTTCTTTGGATAACTCGGTTCCCCAAGTACATTCGACCAAGAAATCTGCCAAGACTTGAGACTTCATGGCCGAACGGGGCGGAAAGATAAATCAAACTCCCCCAGCTTGAGGGCCCACCTGGCCAGCCGGCCAGAAGTATCCGGACGAGCTAGAATTGTCTTTAGAGGCTGGTCAGTGATTACTGCGATCGGGTGGGCTTGGAAGTATGGCCGCAGACGCTGGGCCGACACGATTAACGCAAAGATGATCTTTTCCATGTTTGAGTATCGAGTCTCAGCATCATGAAGCACCTTACTTGTATAGTATACTGGCCTTTGTGTGCCATCAGTGTCCACACGGGCTAGCACGGAGCTAACAGCCTCAGGAGAGGCTGCAAGGTATAGAAGGAGCTCCTCTCCGCCCGTCGGCTTGGCTAGCAGTGGCGGGGTGGATAGGAACGTCTTTAACCCTTCGAACGCCTCCTGGCATTCTTTGGTCCATTCGAACTTATTGATTCTGCGAAGCGCCTTGAAGAAGGCAAACACCTTTCCGCGGACTTGGATAGGAAGCGGCTTAAGGCGGCTATTCTTCCTGTCAGGCGTTGTACTTCCTTCTTGTTGGCGGGAGGCCTCATGTCCAAGATGGCTTGGACTTTGTCCGGGTTAGCTTCAATTCCTCTCCGGGTTACCATGAAACCCAAGAACTTCCCAGCTGTTACTCCGAATGCACACTTGCGAGGGTTCAGCTTCATCTGATATCGACGAAGATTGTCAAAAGTTTCTGCCAATCCGTGATGTGGTCAATGGCACGAACGCTTTTTGTCAGCATGTCATCCACATACACTTCCATATTACGCCCTATCTGTCCTTCAAAGACTTTGTTCATCAGCCTCTGGTAAGTAGCCCCCGCATTTTTTAACCCGAAAGGCATCACCTTGTAGCAATATAGACCCTTTTCGGTTATGAAGGAAGTAGCTTCTTCATCCTCCGGATTCATCCGGATCTGGTTGTATCCGGAGAAAGCATCCATGAAGCTGAGGACCTCATGGCCGGATGTAGCATCCACCAATTGATCGATTCGAGGTAGTGGAAAGCTATCTTTGGGGCACGCCTTGTTGAGGTCGGTGAAATCTACACACATTCTCCAGCTCCCGTTGGCCTTGCGGACTAACACCACATTAGCTAGCCATTCAGGGTAGTGGACTTCCCGAATGTGGCCCGCAGCCATAAGCTTGCGGATCTCCTCGTCGATAGCTTTCTGTCTGTCTGGAGCGAAGTTTCTCTTCTTCTGTCGGATTGGCCGACACTCTGGCTTGAGGTTAAGCCGATGGGTAATTACTTCTTCAGGGACGCCTGGCATGTCGGAGGAAGACCATGCGAAGACGTCAGCGTTGGCACGCAGGAATGCGAGGAGTTGACGACGTGCCTCTTCCGGGAGTGATGCCCCCAGCTGAACAGTCCTTGCCGGGTTATCGTCCAAGGGGAGGTTAGAAGGTGCTCTGCCGGCTCTCCCCTTCTTCCCAACTCCCTAGGATCGAGCGACTCAGAGGCTGTCGCTGACTCTGCGCTCAGCGGACTGGGCGACAGATGATAACAGGGCGGCAGTGGGCTTTGCTCCCCCTTCATTTCTCCGATCCCTTCGTTGGTAGGGAACCTTACTAACAGTCTCTTGGTGGAGATCACGGCATCCAGCAGGTTCAGCCCCGGTCTTCCCAAGATGGCGTTATAAGCCAGCGGGACCCGGACCACCAGGAAGTTTACGACCACTGTACTCTGACATGGAGGAGTTCCAGCCGTGACCGGGAGAGCAATTTCGCCTTCGACGTTCACTGAGTCTCCCGTGAAGCCCATTAGTGGTGTGGCAACGGGTCGAAGCAAGGACCTTGATAAGTTCATCCGAACAAAAGCCTCGTAACTCAAGACATCCACAGAGCTCCCACTATCAATTAAAATTCTTTTTACAGGGTGTTTAGCTATAGTCATAGAAACTACGACGCTGTCGTCGTGCTTATTAACTACCCCGTCTAGATCCTTTCCGAAAAAAGGTATTACAGAGTCTATTCCCTCGCGCGGCCTTTTCGAACCACCATCCGTTCCCCAAGAGATCATAGCTATGGTTTTTTCAGTCGGGGCATTATCCACGCCAGCCGGATGACTTGGGGGCGCCATGGGGCCCACCGCGGGGAGATTCCCCCTTCGAACAAACTTGCCCAGGTGGCCCTGCTGAACCAGCTCCTCGATGGCCTTTTTTAAATTGCGGCAGTCTTCGGTGTCGTGGCCGTAGTCCCGATGGTACCGGCAGTAAAACTCCTTGTTGCGGGGCTCCGGACTTCAAGGGAGCCGGTCGCTTGAAATATGGTTCCTCCTCGATCTCCAGTAGGATGTGGGAGATGGGGGCCATGAGGGGAGTGAACTGCTCTTTAGGAACCAGCGCTTGTGGCCGGCGATCCGAGCGTCGTGGAGGCTCGGGCTTCCTAGGTTGTGCACCAGCGCGGTCAGAAGGCGGCGGTTTGTTACCGGGGTTCTTGTCAATGTCTCTCCGGGAAGAATCTGCCTCGTCAGCGCGGATGTATTTCTGTGCCCGGCTCAGAAGCTCGGCGTAGGAACGCGGAGGCTTCTTATCCAGAGAGTAAGCGAATCTGGACGGGCGAAGTCCTCTCTTCAGGGCCAAGGTGGCGACAGAGTCTTCCAGGTTGTACACCTCCAGCGCTGCCTCCTTAAATCGAGCGACGAAATCCTTTAAGGTCTCGCCACTTTTCTGCTGGACAGCAAAGAGGCTATCGGCAACTCGTGGATCTTTCGACAGGCATCAAAATGAGCCAGGAAGGACCGCTCAAGTTGCCGAAAGGAGTTGATGCTGCGTGGAAGTAAACGGGAGTACCACGCGCGTGCCGCCTTACGGAGCGTAGCCGGGAAGGCGACGCATAATAAGGAATCCGTCGCTCCCTGGACCTGCATGAGGACTTTGTAGCTTTCCAGATGGTCCAGGGGGTCCGTCGTTCCATCATATGGATCCAATTGAGGGAGACGAAACCGGGGGGGGACCGGTTCCTTCATGATATGGCGAGAAAGCGGAGGGCGACGTTCATACTCCGCTGCATAGGGATCGGCGATCTGACGGCTGAGTTCGTCCAACCGCCGATGGTATTCGTCAAACCTTTGCTCGGCCCGCCGAGTGGTTTTCCGGGGAGTGTTACCTCGAGATGAGTCGGAAGAAGAAGATCGCCGGCGCAAAGAATGTGCCCGCTTGGACTCTTTTTCTTCTGGTCGGTGGTGGGGGCGACTGGAGCGACGGGAAGGAGACCGTCGTCGCTTCGAGGTCCCTTGGGATGAGTCGGAAGAAGAAGATCGACGGCGCAAAGAAGGCGCCCGCTTGGACTCCTTTTCTTTCGGTCAGTGGTGGGGACGACTGGAGCGACGGAAAGGAGACCGTCGTCGCTTCGAGGTCCCTTGACGATGAGGTTCGGGGGGTGAGCGGTGAGAGACCTCAGGCGGGGTCCCTCCTTGGTGAGACTGTACTGTTCCTCGCACCCCTTCGCCCGTTACAGGGGGTTGAGTTACCGCAGCCACATAGCGCTCTTGCAGCCCTCGGACCATCGTCGTCAGATCCTGGACCTGATGGGCTAGATCATCAAGCCGGTCAGGTTGGCTCGTCGGTGCAAGGGGTGAAGCATGAGGGTTGGCCTCCGAATGCTCCACTCGCGGGATGTGCCCAGCTGCCTGGCTAGAGGAAGCCTCTTGTGCTCGCGTGGTCACCATCGCTTCCTTTGCAAACCTGGATAGGTTCCAGGGGGGATTTTGACTTGGTCCGTCTTCCGCCCCCCTACCTGGCGCGCCAATCTGTTGCGGCCGAATCACGTATGATGAACGTCGGGCAGGCTAGGATCACCGTGTGCGCAGAGAGACCACCGTCTTCCTCCTGGAGCCTGCAAAAAGTCCCGGGTCGGTAGTTCCGGCGGGGACCCTCCGACGCCCAAGTTAGTGAGTCGTCGAACAGGGATATGATTTTTGTTTAATGATTCTAGTGGAAGTTTTTTCCGAAAGAGAGTCCCCTCGCATGGAGCTCGGGTCCTCTCTTTATACCTGTTGGGAATCCCGTATATCTTGGCCTGTTGGAACCGTCGAATCTGCTTCATCGAACGGTAAGTTGTTGGACTGTTGCGGGATAGGGGCCGCTTATAGCGGTAACTGCTGATCAGGCTGAGACCTGCCCGCGATTTGGGTAAACAGGCCATTCGGCAGTAGACCTTAAATCGCGGGGTCCATTGCCTAGAACATCCTTGTATGACGGCCGACACTGGGGGCCGAGGTCGGGTGGCAGTGTTAGATGCCGGAACCAAAGCCTCAGTATTGGGGCTTATGAAGACCGACGCTGAGGCCGACGCTGAGGATCGACGCTGGAGGCCGACGCTGGTGGCCAGCTCTGAAGATCGACGCTAGCCGCTGGTGCCAACGCGCAGTTGGTCTTCGATGCTGACGCTGGGGGCCGACGCTGGAAGCCGACGCTGGTGGCCAGCTCTGAAGACCGACGCTAGCCGCTGGTGCCAACGCATAGTGGGCCTTTGGTGCTGATGCTAGGGGCCGACGCGGGAAGCCGACGCTGGTGGCCAGCTCTGAAGACTGACGCTAGCCGCTGGCTCTCAAGGCCGTCGCTGAGGATAGACGCTGGGGGCCGACGCTGAGGGCCGGCGCTAGGGGCCAACGCTGGGGGCCGACGCTGAGGGCCGACGCTGAGGGCCGATGCTGGGGCCGGCGCTAAGGGCCGACGCTAGTGGCCTTGGGTTTCGTTGTCACATCATTGCTTTCGAAAGTCGTGCGGAAGATATTACTACCCCGGGGAAACCACCAGCCGTATCAGTTGGTTTGCCTAGCTAAAACCACGTGATCTCTTGGATCTTTGTAACATATATTAGTAGGTTGAAATTGATTTGGATTGCATGTTGTGAGATCTAACCATGTCTCAACAGTATAAAATATGCGTCACATAGAATGTTGGGGAGTCAAAATTAATTGCATAAATCATAATATGTGAACACTTACGTACAAGCTTTTATGATATCTAATAGAACAAATTAGCATGTTAGTATTTTTTTTTTTTTTTTGAAACATACTAAAGAATGTTATTAGGATTCGATGAATTGCATGTGTAATAAGTGAGATTTAGTACTACAGAAAGATATGAGTGCTTCAATTGCTAATATGTATTTTTTAAGATTTTCTCTAAGCAATCTAACAGCAAGGTTCTAAATACAATATAGGTGATTTAACGAGCTATTATGAATTACATGGATAAGACCCTAAATATTTTATATATGGTTGAATTGTTTCTTAGATAGACTAACTCATCTCATGCTCTTGGCTTACCAATTAATCTTGATTAATCATCTCATGTCAGAAACTAAACTCATGACAATATGATAAAAAAATATAAATATATAATTATATCTTGAATCATCTTTGATAATTGAACTAGTTTCTATGCTTTAATATCTAATTCACTGTATAAAACCATGAACTGGTCAAGTTGGATTAATTTAAATTGGATTTTTTTGAAACCAAAACTAAACCTGAGTGATCATTAGATTGATGAATAAATAATTTAATTATGTTAAACCTTTTAATAATTTCAAAAAATGTAATTTTTAAAATAATTTGGCCCTTAGAGTCATTGTTAAGATAATCTTATATAAACATGAAATATGCCTTCAAAAATTATATAGTTATTAAAAATTATACGGTCTTTAGAGTATTTTTTTTTTCGAGGGTTAACATTGCTCTTAGAAAAGCCTTTTTTTCAAGAGTTTATTTCTATCTTAGAGAAATATTATGGTGCCAAAACTTTTCACCAAAATTTTCACCAATTCCAACTAGTATTTTATAAATTTCTAATGACAATTTTTATATTTACAATTATACTGACTTTTTCTTGAATAGTTTCAATGGCAAATAAAACCATTAGAAAAAATTATACTTTTTTAGGGTGGCAATTTGGCCTCATAAATAAGTGTAGTTTTTTTTTCTAAGGGCAAAATTCTACCCTTGAAAATGTCTAGTTTTTCTCGATGGCTGTTGTCCGCCCTTCAAATAACTCCACTTATTTGAGAGTTTATTTTTACCCTTAAAAAAATTATGGTGCCAAAGCTTTCTACCAAAATTTTTACCAATTTCGATGGTTTTATTGTACATTTCTTAGGGCAATAGGTACCATTGCAACATACTAATTTTTTATGAATATTTTTGATGGTTAATATGAACCATGGAAAAGGATTGTGTGTTTTCAAGGCAATAACCATCCTATACCTTTTTGAGCGCAAGTTTTTACCCTAAAAAAAATTTAGTTTTTTCATACACCTATTTGCTACGTCAGCTTTTTTTTTTCAGAAGTTTTTCTTAACCGTCTGAAATATTATGGCACTAAAAAAATTCTGCACTAAATTTTTCATCAATTCTAATGGTTATTTTTTTTTTTTACATTTCCAATGGTGATTGATATCATCATAGATATATTAAACTTTTCATAATTATTTCTGGCAGCATAGGTTTACTATAAAATAAAGTACTTTTTTTGAGATTTGTTTGCTCTCAAAAATATTTCTATCAGTATTGACCAATTTTGTTGAAATTGACCAGTTCATGGTCTTTTCCATGAATTCAAGCTTAATTCATTGGCATAAACATTACATGTAGTTCAACAACTTATATGTTTATGTTCATGGATAAGTTTTTTTTTTTTTAAAGTCATGTTCAAAATTAAAATCAAATAGGAAAACAACATTCATTAGTTGCAAAACTAAACAACTTCAATCATAAAGGTTCATACTTTTACATACCGTCTTCATTGCTGCATTTATCAGCTATATATATCCTCATCTTCATCCTAATCATCTTCAAATTCAGAATTTTCATTGCTATCAAGCCCATTCTCATTTTCATCACAATTGACTTCTGATGCAGAAGTTTCATTATCATCAGGCCTATCCTTGTGTAATGAGTCCAGTACTTAAACAATTCGAGGGGGAATGCCCTTTTAAATCCAACATTCACTTCATCATAATTTTTGATATATTTAACAAAGCTTGAGAATGAGAGGATTCAACTTGTAGATATGTACCCAAATCATCCACATCAACATCCTCCTTTTCTTTTGGTATATCATACAATTCATGAAGTTGCGTCTTAACTACCACAATCATATCCAATTAGGCTTATTGTTGTCCTAAACATGAAAAACCTGTTCCACTTGATATGGTAGCATATACAACTCATTGGTATTTAGTCTACACTTAGTATTTACACTTATAAAACTAAAATGATCTTTCCCACTTTCTTAACCAGGACTATAAACATCCCATCAGATACATTTAAATAAAACCATTCGATTTCCTCCTACGTACATATCACAATTCTATAATGTTAGTCAACACACCATAGTAATTCCTGTTAGTTGGGCCCAAGATTCCCTCAACGCGTACAAAAACACTCATAGTTTTGACTTACCCTTTCACTAACACGTTGTATGGTAATAAATCCGAAACCGGCCAGTGATCTTGAGACCTTCATAAACTGTCACTAGTAATTCAAGACCCAAATGCCAATTGATACAATTTTTTCCTTGCTTGACTAATTCCATTGAAGTACAACCGTAAAACCTATTAATTGTAGTAAACATACAGCACTAATTCTTAATTTTAAACAGTAAATTTACATTATTTTTATTATTTGCATAGTAAACTTTTCTAAAAGAGAGATAGGTATTTTACTTATATTTTTTTTCAAACCATTCAAAAATTGGCTATCATGAATAAGGCCAAAATTATTAACTTACGAATTTGCTATCAACCCTACAAGAAAAAAGGTTTTTTTTTCAATGGAAAACTTCATTGAAAAAAATAATGAAAACCATTGGAAAAAATTTTCTTGACAAATTTTAAGTTCATTGGGAACCATTGGCAAAACTCTTGTTGGCATATATATATATATATATATATATATATATATATATATATATATATATATATATATATATGACAAGGAAGGCCGTTGGAACAAGTTTAGTTTTCATTACAAAATTAACCTGTTGAAAAAGCTATTTTTATGATAAAAAGTTATTCATCGAAAAAAAAAAAACTCTTTCACCACAACTATATTAATGTTGGGAATAATTAAAAGTTTTACCAATAAATATATATCCATTGGAAAAAGATTTAGGTATGAACTTATATATACCAATTTTTAGCAACGATTATAAATATACTCATTAGGAAAGGTATACTTTCATTCGATAATTATTATTGACGAATGTACTTCGCTGGAAATATTTTTTTTTTTTGGTTTAAAAAAGTATTCAAATTTTAAATTTGCCCACACATTAAATGAAAATAAGTTACAAAATTAATATTCAATCAGCTATTAAATATTTACCTACCAATGCTAAAAAAATTTTAAAATATAAACTCAAAACTTAATTAATCAAACCATAAAATTTAATCAAACTACATATTTTATCCACCATAGACATATTACAAATTCACATATATGTATCAATATAATAACATATAGTCATACCTAACTTAACTAGTAACCACCAAAAGACCAGCTAAATTTTAATAAAACAAAAAAAGTTTTGTTTTCATTATATTTTATTTCAGCCATGAAGATCGATGCTCACAAATAAAGATGCTTGAACTCGTTCCTTTGCTCTGCGCAATAATTTCACCTACAACCAAATCAAACAAACATGCAAATTAATTTTAATTACATAATTCATGTAAATTAATATTTAAAATAATACTTTATAAAATTAAAAAACTGATCAAATTTACCTCATTGTATAATAAATTACTTGAAACCATGCAATACAAGTGTCATTAATAAGCAGCATATAAAGTATTAATAAGATCATGTTTTATAGTGTTGGACTTTTAGAATTTAGATAAAAACTATTTATTTATCAAATTCATTAATGTAGAGAAACCACTTTACAATAATAAATATACCTCAAAAAAGTGATGTTTGTTCTACTTACCCTCCCACTTGCTTTGCTACCAAATTCATTAATGTTGTAA
This sequence comes from Calamus simplicifolius, assembly GCA_900491605.1. NCBI lineage: Eukaryota > Viridiplantae > Streptophyta > Magnoliopsida > Arecales > Arecaceae > Calamus > Calamus simplicifolius. The sequence continues at coordinate 125,219 of UESW01002922.1, forward strand.
ATTTCTCTTTCACATCTTGTAACTCTTTTTCATCCTAAATTTTTTTTTCATGTCATACAATTCCTTTTCAGTGGTTTTGAGTTTTAATTCTGTAGTTTCAGCTCTTTTCTTAATTTGTTCAATTCTTATCTCATCATTTTCTACTCTTTTTATTGCCTCTTTAATTTTACAGTTTGCATCTACAATCATGGTCTTTGATTCTTAAGCTTGAACGGATCTCAAAGTAGATTGATTTGGACCCATTCCTTCACAAAGAAGATGATCATGTTTATTTAAGCCAAAATATACATAAATATTTCTTCATGATGAAAAAAAAAATCTCTTTCTCATCACGCTTCTGTTTAAGTTCATTCACTTGTGCCTGCATTGAAATTTAAATTTTCAAGTGATTAACATATTCCATAGAAAAAGCTGATTTAGGATTAGATAGGCAAACAAAAAAGGATCAAATTACCCTTCATGAAGAAAGAATAAATGCACAACCACCTAAAGAATAACATAAAGTTTTAATTTAGGAATAAACAGAAAATTCTATGTACTAAAGAAAATATATAATATTAACATAAAGTTTGAGGAATAAAACTAATTACACTTTATGGCATCCAAATACCAATTCCCATTGCATTTAAGTTAAAGGCACTATTTTGTTACTCAAAACATGAACTCGAATAGTCACTAATCGCCTAGCAATAAATTAATAGAGAAAAATCATTCAATATTCTCAAAAGCAATTCTCTTCTAATATACATGAACAGTTGTATACCATTTTTTCTTCGGCTATAACATCAACTAAAGAACCATTCTTACAAGTACGGATCTTTTCAAACATTTTCAACCTACTTGGTCACACCCCATTTGTAGCATGGGTCTGTAATTAAAAAATTTAGTAAAAATAAAAAAGAATACACAACTATAAGGTCAGAATTATAAAAGAAATTTATATTATTTGCATTATTCATACTAGCCATTGCTTAATTACACTGAAAGCAGTCCTACCGGTATAAGGAACCATATTTAGTTTTGATCTATTTTCTACATTTGCCTTGCTCATTTTCTGCAAGTAAATATTGACGAATTAGTTAAATTAATACTAGAAAGATACTTAAAACAATCATTTTTCTCTTGCTTCATGCTCATCCTTTTTATACCTGAAAAGTTTTTCTATTCCAATGGGCAACAAGCCATTCCCAATCATCCTTGGTAATTACCTTATCTAGTAAGCGCTTTAATTTTTTTGAATCTTTATGTCAATTCTTATAAATTTTATACAACTCATTCCTATACTCTCTATATTAATGATCACTATGTTTTCTTATCGCATATTTTGTCCTTCTTATAACTTCAGCCTTATCGAGTCCTTCCTCAAAGAGAATAAAAAAATTTCTACAGAAAGATAATACAATTTAGTAAATGTTAAGTTTATTGATGTTCTAATTAAAAAACTAACAAAAATCTTACCATGATGTGGTTATCATATTTCTTATTTTATCCTCAGGAATTTCACTCCATTCTTTAACTTTAAGGGGTATAAAGGATCGATTTCTAACTATTGTACCATACCAACTTGCAAATTAAGCACGATTCTCTCATGCAATTCTTCCCTTGTGATCCCGCACCATTATTTTGTTCGTCTTTGAATTTTTAGCTCATTGTTCAAATTAAGTCCTTCCTCATCCTCTTTTTGTAGTATTCATGACTAAACCTGCAAAATCAAAAGTACACCAAAAAAAAAATTTAAAGAACCACTTTGAATAAAAAGAACTAGGAATATATATAAAATATAATATTTAAAGATACTTACTAAAGTTGTCATCACCTTCTTGCTCGCAATCAACATTATCTCTAGTAGTAGGTGGAAGGCATTGTTGGGTGATAGCATTAACTTCTGTGCCTCTACATTTAGTAATGCATCTCCCTTTGCGATTACTAGTTTCGGCCATAATTATCTACCTTTATACATTAAATTAGTAAAACAAGACTAGGTAAACTTAGTAAAAAAATAAGAACCAGGTATCATCAAAACAATGCAATTAATAAACATTGAAATAAATTTATTAAAGGGCTTTCACAAAAATGGCCAGTCCAAAGTAGAAAAAGAATAAAACTTAATAAAATTGTGCAAATATAACATGTAGTGCTTGCATAAGTAAATAACTTCAACAATAGAAGCTCATGCCATCATAGTTCTTTCTCCCCACTATCATTATCATCCTCATCATCACAATCAACTGTTGATGCAAAAATTTCACTGCTAGAGAGGCCATCATGATCTTCATCAGAATCATCTTCCATCACAAAATTTTTAATATTTTCAAGTCTATCCTCATCCAATAACTCTGCATCGATACTTGAGGAGGAAGGCCATTCTTAATCCAATCATCCACTTCATCATAAGTTTCTATCATATTTGACAAAGCTTCAGGATGGGATGCTTCATTTTGCTGAAATGCACATTCTTCCTCCAAATCGATGCTCTCTTCTTCAATCGGCATATCATAGAAGGCACGAGGTTGTGTCTTAACCATCACAAGAAAATCAAGCTTAATGTTATCTTGAACATAGAAAACTTGCTCTACCTAATATTCTAGCACATATGGCTCATTGGTATTCAATTTTTTGTTTAGTATTGACATTTATGTAGCCATAACGATCTTTCTCAATTCTCCTACCAGGGCTATGAACATCCCATCTAATACATTTGAACAAAACAATTCGATTTTCTTCCATATAATGCAATTTCACAATGTCAGTTAGTACACCATAATAGTCTATGTTCGTTATGCCTATAATTTTCTTGACAAAAACTCTACTATTTTGATTTACCCTTCCACTATCACGTTGCATGGTACAAATTTGAACCCATTATTTTGGTAGCCATCATAAATTGTAACTACTGAATCTAGACCACATATCAACTGATATAGTTCTTCACTCACTTGTCTGTTTCCTTTGAAGTACAATTGTGTTACCTATTATAGTTAAAAATAGATCGTTAGCACATCATTTAATATAATTTATGTAATCTTTTTGTTTCAATTGTTTGAATAATATATTATTAAAAAAAAGAGATTATATCACTTACATGTTTTTCAAACCATTCAGATAATTGAGTATCTTGAGGTTGGCCAGTATTATGAACAGGTGAATTTGCCATCATGTTGTTATACTCACTAAACAATATAACCATTTCTATCACAATGTTGCATATTATCTACAAGTTATATATAACTAAATAAAAAGAGTTTACTTACTTTAAGTATGGCAAAGCTTCATTACAATTTTTTAGCACATATAGATGGGCTTGTAGTAGCTCCATTCTACTTAGCTTACATTTGGATCTAACCTTCTTCTCCTTATTATTTTGGAAAGTACAATCATATTGTTCAAAAATTGCTAACCCATGATAAGATTTAGCATTTGAGCCATCATAGTTATAATAGAAATTGACTTAAAGGGTACATAGTTAAGAATATAGGAAGCAATCAAAAGTGCATTATTTAAAAGCTTATCGAAAGGTTGGCATGCAGCATCATTGGCCTAACTATATCCAAGAGCATACAATTTCTTCTCTCTACAATACTATTTTGTTGTAGAGTAATAGGAATCATTAATTGCATGCATATCCTCTTTTCCTCACACAATTCCTTAAACTGATTAGATAAATACTCTCGACCTCCATTAATGTAAAGAACCTTTATGTTCTTCTCTTTTGATCTTAACATAACCAAAAAGTGTTTGACATAATCTGAGGTTTCTGACTAGTGAGACAAGTACATAGAACTATTCCATGAGTAATTATCTATAAACGTAATAAAATAAGAGGTGTCATGGCATGCCCTTACACTCATAGGTCCACGAATGTTTAAATGGATTAATTCTAATGGTTGAGATGTCCTAGCAGCTTTTCTAAAAGACTTTTTGCAAGTGTTTTTTGCTAAGCATGATTCACACATATGTAGGCTAACTTTAACGAGAAACAATAACAGGCCTTTTTTAGCTAATCTAGCTATTATTTCTTATCTATGTAGCCCAAATCTTACATACCATTTAATAGAATTAGATACAACATTCAAAGAATATGTAACTAAAAAAGTAGAATAATCATTTGAATCTAAAACTAAATCCATTATAACAAAATTATTGTTCAAATGACCATAGCAAAAAAAGTTCCTACCCAAATAGATAGCTAACTAAGTTCCTTCAAAATGAAAAGAAAAACCTAACTCTAAAAGTGTTGCAACTAAAAGTAGATTGCATCAAGTTTTAGATATAGGGAGAAACAATCCCCGAGGCATGCATATTTTAAAATTTGATAATAATTATCATTTCAGAATTTTAAAGATTACATACTAATCTATCTAACATGCATCAAGATCATATCTTTGCCTTGTATATAGGATCGATTGATCCAAAATATGCATATAAATAAAAATATCAAGATCATATCTTGATTTTCAAGATGACTAGTCATACTACTTATCTTGAAGCATGCCTTAAGATCTAGGGATCAAATCGCTTACCTTAAGAACAATAGGTAAATCCTTATTGCTCTGCAGCTGTTCAATCGTCCGGCCTCTAGTATCGTCCACGCGAAGCTCCGAATGATCGGATTTTCGGGAGTGCTAGCTCGCGGAAAAACAGCTTTGCTGATCTTGAATCCTCCCACTTGAATCTTCCTCTAAGATCCACCACGCTTCCGCTAACACCAGAATCACAAGGATTTTTTATTCTAACCTTTTTAGAATTACAATCCACGACATATCGTGTATTGTTGTTCTATGTTTTCTGGTGAGGGAATGCCCTTATTTATAGTCTCAATTTAGCCTTAACATTGAATTCTGACATTAAGAATTCCATCGTTTGGTAAAAGCGAAGAGACGCCGAAGGCGCGACGCTTGGTTTAATTCCGACGTTCGGTGAAAACCAAAGAGACGTGGCTAAATCCGACGTTCGGTGAAAACCAAAGAGACGTGGCTAAATCCAACGTTCGGTGAAAATTAATGTTAGGCATTAAATTCTACATGAGAATTTAATCTCTCATGAGATAAAATTTTAGCCATCTCAGATCCTTATGCGAGAGGTTTGGGTTCAGGTGATGGGTTTAATCTGATATGAATTTATTTGACTAAACCCACATAGATCATGGTCCAAGCCCAAATCAAATTTGGCTAGTCCTGAATCTATTTAAATCCAAATCAAGTCTAATTTCAAATCAATATTTGAAATTGACTAGTCCTTCTAATGGACTTAAACCAAATTGAATCTTATTTACTTGTACTTAACCCAATTGAGATAATTCAATCAATCAAATTGATTAATTAAATCATATACGATTCTCAATCGTTGATCAGCAAACAGATCATCCTAGGAAACTTCTATGTGTGTGACTCTCTAGGTTCGAACCTAAGCCGATAGCATAGAAACAACTTTCTATACTAATAGATGTGCCCATCTAGCAATGGAACCCGATGTTCGGATAGGTCGAAGAGTTGCCGAGCAAACTCCAAGAACCCTAAGAAACAGTTACCGTATAATTCATCCTCTTGACCACAAATGCTAAGGATGGCTTAAGAGCCTGTCAACTCTAAATAGCAAATCCATAAAGTGATTTCAACTTTAGTGATCATGTGACTTTCACATGAAGTGCCTTGGCCAAGGTCTTGCTAAATTGAAACACAAGCATTTCTCCTTTTAACAAGATAGGTCAAATTCCATCTTGATCCACAACTGACTACCACAAGTACTTGACTGCACCCAGTAACCTTTCGTAGCTGGATTAGAAATCCAGGTGGTCCGGCACCTAAGTACAATGAGTTGCTTGTAAGCCACTGGTTGTGATCTTCAGGTCTGAAGGATACTTATACCTATATCTTCTCGGATTAACTCTTGACAGTAGAGTATCCGGAAATGAGTCACGTTCGGTGAAATGTACTCCTACACTTTCACCTGTATGTCATACCAGTCTCTACACTCCTTGGTTAAGAGGACAACCACAAATATGATATACAACGTCCTATAATTGATAGTACTATGGCCCTATCATAGTATATCATTTGGTCGCGAACTCTTTTAAGGACCTTCAAAGATAAATCCTCCTTTATCGTGAAGGAAGATCCTGAGGGCTTCATTACAATAGGAGTTTAAGAAGATGTTCTTGTAATGAATAAACTGCCAAATAACTTTTATTAATATATCAATTTATATACAATTTACATTAGCACAATCATCAAATGATTGGCTTTAGGATACAATTCCCAACAAACTCCCACTTAGCCTAAAGCCACTCATTACAGTATCTAATACCCATCTTCAACTTATAGTTGTCAAACTCCTTGATGCTGAGTGCTTTAGTAAATGGGTCACTAGGTTTTCCTTTCCATCAATCTTCTAAAGATTTATGTCACCTTGGTCTACAATCTCTCGAATAAGATGAAACCGGCGCAGTATGTGCTTGGTGCGCTGATGTGCTCGTGGTTCCTTTGCTTGAGCTATGGCACCAGTGCTGTCACTGTACAACAGGACTGGTCCATCTATGGAAGGTGTCACTCCAAGCTTGGAGATGAACTTTCGCAGCCACACAGCTTCTTTCGCAGCATCTGATGCAGCGATGTACTCTGCCTCGCACACCGAATCTGCCACTGTATGTTGCTTGGAACTTTTTCAGCAAACAGCTCCACCATTCAGGATAAACACGAAACTCGATACACTTTTGCTATCATCATGATCTGATTGGAAACTAGAATCAGTATATCCAACAAGTTTCAAATCAGACTCTCCATAGACTAACCACTGGTCCTTAGTATTTCTCAAATACTTAAGGATTGTCTTAACAACTTGCCAGTGTTTTTCTCCTGGATCAGATTGGTATCTACTCACTACTCCTAGTGAGTATGCCACATCTGTCTTGTACATGTCATGGTGTACATAATCGATCCCACTGCCGAAGCATATGGAATTTCGACTCATACGTTCTCTTTCATTAGGAGTTATCGGACAATCCTTCTTAGAAAGATGAATTCCATGGCCTATCAGAAGATAGCCTTTCTTGAATTCTCCATGCTAAACCTTTTTAGCACGGTGTCAATGTACGTAGATTGGGATAAACCAAGCATCCTCTTAGATCTATCTCTATAGATCTTCATCCCTAGGATGTATGATGCTTCTTCCAGATCTTTCATGGAGAATTGTGATGATAACCATGTCTTTATTCCTTGTAATGCAGGGATATCATTCCCGATTAAGAGAATATCATCCACATATAATACAAGAAATACAATAACGGAATCGTTAGCCCATTTATAAATGCAAGGTTCTTCTTTATTTTTAATAAAGCCATAAGATTTGATCACTTTATCAAATCGTATGTTCCAACTCCTAGATGCTTGCTTAAGTCCATAAATAGACTTCTGTAGCCTGCACACTTTAGACTCGTCTTCAGATATAAAACCTTCAGGCTGTATCATATACACCTGTTCTTCTAAATCACCATTTAGAAAAGTGGTTTTAACATCCATCTGCCAAATCTCATAATCGAAGTGTGCTGCTATAGCTAGCATAATCCGAATGGATTTCAGCATTGCCACAGGAGAAAACATTTCGTCATAGTCAATACCATAACGTTGACGATACCCCTTAGCAACCAGACGTGCTTTATAGGTCTCAACCTTTCCGTCTGCACCTCTTTTCCTCTTGAAAACCCACTTACACCCTATGGGTTTTATCCCTTCGGGTGGGTCAACTAATGTCCATACATTATTGTCCTTCATGGAATCAAGTTCGGATTTCATGGCATCAAGCCATTTATTAGAGTCAGTCCTTTGCATAGCATCCATATAGGTGATCGGATCCTCGTTGTTCTCATCGAGTTCAACAGGATCATCATTCTGGACCAAGAAACCTAAGTATCTGTCCGGTTGATGTGGTACTCTACCAGATCGCCTTAATGGTGCATCTAAAATGGGTTTTGAGTTTGATCTAATCAACTCAGATTCTAAGGGTTCACTGGTTTGTGTTGTTCCTTCTACTTGATGAACTTCCTCAAGTTCAACATTAGAGCTATTTGTTCCTTCACTAAGGAACTCCTTTTCAAGAAAAACTGCTCTATTACTAATGAACAACTTTTGTTCTTCAGTATTGTAGAAGTAATATCCTTTGGTTCTTTCGGATAGCCGATAAAAAAATATTTGTCAGATTTGGGTTCAAGTTTGTCTGATTTTGCACGTTTCACATAAGCCGGACATCCCCAGACTCTCAGATAGGTAATAACCGGTTTATGTCCATACCACATCTCATGTGGAGTTTTAGAAACAGACTTACTTGGAACCTTATTAAGAATATGACAAGCTGATTCTAATGCGTATCCCCAAAATGATATTGGCAAGCTCGCAAAACCCATCATGGACCAAACCATGTCTAACAGAGTTTGATTCCTTCTTTCCGACACACCGTTATGCTGCGGTGTTCCAGGAGGAGTCCATTGGGAGAGAATCTCATTCTCTCTTAAATATGTCACAAATTCATTGAAAGGTATTCGCCTCCTCGATCTGATCGAAGGGTCTTAATATATTTTCCTGTTTGTTTTTCTACTTCTTTATGATATAGTTTGAACATTTCAAACGACTCAGATTTATGTCTCATAAGATAGACATAACCAAACCTAGAAAGGTCGTCTGTAAAAGTAATGAAGTAGTAATATCCACCTTTGGCATAAGTGCTCATTGGTCCACATACATCAGTATGTACTAGACTCAATAGCTCTTTGGCTCTTTCACCTTTTCCAGTAAAAGATGACTTGGTCATTTTACCAAGAAGACATGATTCACAGGTAGTTAATGATTCACAATCATCAACTCGAAGGATGCCCTCCTGAGTTAACCTGTTTAATCTGTTCTTATTGATATGACCCAGCCGATGGTGCCAAAGATAAATGTCTGTGACATCAGTTGTTCTAGGGTGCTTACTTGAATTGTATACTACATTCACAGGTTGTGATAATATATAAATACCATTAGATAAATGCCCAGTCATTACAGTGACTCCATTCATAATGATATTCAAAGTAACATCCTTTATTGAAATTTCATAATGACTTTTGGCCAGAAGGCCTACAGAAATTACGTTCAACAAGAACGTTGGGCAAAAATGACAATCATTTAGTATAATGACATTTCTATTGAAAACTATTTCAAGAACTCCTAATGCCAGAACTGGAACTAATCTTCCATCGCCGACATTAAGGAATCTTTCATTGTCCTCAAATCTTCTGGTGACCTGTAGTCCCTGCAATGAATTGCAAATGTTAAAAGGACTCCCGGTATCCAATACCCAGGTCTGATTATCATATACAAAAAAATTACAAGGTGTTATCATATAAATACCTTGTTGAGCAACATCTTGCTCCTTTTTCTTCTTTGGCCTGTTTTGATCAAGTGTGGCAATGTAAAGAGGACAGTTCCTCTTCCAGTGCCCTTGCATCTTGCAAGTGAAAGCATTCAGCTTGACTTTTATCAACTTTCTTCTTCTGCATCTGACCCCTTATAGATGTCCTAGCATGTTGCACCTTTTTATTATTCTTTTTCTTCTTTCCTTTCCCAAAGGGTTTACGCCCTACCTTAGATCCTTCAACCACATTAACCAAACCCTTAGAGAGCTGGTTATCCTTCTCAAAGTTCTGTAACAACCCCAACAAACCATGGTAGTTGACTGCAGGCTTTGTCATTCGAAAATGAGTAAGGAAAGGTCGGAAGGATGGAGGCAAGGAATTCAGGATCGCATCTTTTCCCAACTGCTCATGTAAGGGAAAGCCGAGCTTGCTTAGGAGTTCTATCTTCTCGATCATGTACAATACATGATCAGTGACAGGAGATCCATCCCTCATTCGAGCATTGAAAATAGCACAACTAGTCTTGTGCCTTTCAACATCGTCGGGTGTGCCGAAAGATTCATTCAATGCTTGAATGATTTCTTCTGGCTGAGCATTCTCGAACCGACGACCGAATTCATCGTTCATTGCTGCTAGCATGATACAACGCATGCTAGTTCTATCATTGAGCCACTTCTGATAAGTGTCTCTCTCAGAACTTTGGGTGTTTGCATCAGGTATCTTTGGTGCAGGATTATTCAGAATATATAGAATCCTCTCATGCTCAAGGACGATCTTAAGTTTTCTGAACCAGCTATTGAAATTGGAACCATTCAACTTGTCACTATCCAATAGGGACCTTAATGATAAATTAGTGGCCATGTTCTGCATAACGAAAAACTAAAGTTTATTAGTATATAAATTGATTCAGTCTAAAGACTTGGACTTTAGTCTAAAGATTCTTCCACTATTTTGTTCAAATTGGCAGCCTCTACACCCCAATTCAAAGAATTATTCTTAATTCTTTAGTGGGCACTAAGATCTACATAAACTACATATAGGCCCAAGTGAAGCTTGGCTAACCCATATGCATCTAAGAGTAGGTTCAAAACCAATTGTTTCTCCAAACAATTCTTAGTGTTCAGTTTTGCCCCATATACCTCTTCAGCAGGCATGGAGTGCCTCCACTGAAAGTTCTGGTTAGGTCCAACCATTAAATGATATAATCAGTGTAACCTATCAATAGACAACCAAGCCCGAGTGAAGCTCGGCTCACCTGACTGTCTATTTAATAGTTACGCTGACTTATCATATAATGAATGATAATTCCGATGGTTGACAAGCACCAGGCATGGAGTGCCTCCAATGATTATCAAGACATCGGACTCATTATCACCCACCTTAATGGGAGGCTATGATCTAGTTATCATATAACTATTTTATTTTAAGGACCTAATAATTTTAGAGGATTTTAATAATATGAAGATAAATTGACTAATCAAGTTCTCCCACTGAATCTATGAATCGATAGAATGAAACAAGATTAAGTCAGGTTAAGTGGCACCTAAATCAGTCAGACTGATTTCCTTACCGGCATGGGTTAACCCGAATCAGGTAAATGATCTGAATCATAAATGGTTCACCACATTGACCAGGTGAGTGAGATCGATGGGAGGGATATGCCATTAACTCGTTAAAGACGCATCAATACGAGTAGCTCCCAATTAAAAACCATTCGATCGTTGATCCTAGAGCAACTTGCCAACTCACCTTGACATCATATGGTTAACCAATTCTGATTTGACCATCTAAGAGATTCATGCTCAACCACGGAGCCTAATCTACTTCCATTTGGTTTAATCAAATAGAAGGACATGATCAACTACAACTATTGTTTGATTTAGAGCATTCTTAACCTAATCTAATTAGATTTGATCAAATACTCTTACAGTCCAGTTGATTTAAACCTTAGGGTCTAACCCTTTATGGACCCGATTTAGCTAACCCAAAGGATTAAATATATTTCATGTTTACATGTCATATATTTCAATCAAGCATCATATGTATTATGTTACTACTCATAATTCCTATATTTAGATCATATCTAAAGAGATTATGAATTAACATTTGACATTCAAATTAGACTCTCATAAATATTTGTATGTTTCATAACATAGACATCATGCCATCATATCATATTTATGTTTTATACTAAACATGCAAATATCATATTTTATATAACATCAACACGTATCAAATATAAAACATATTTTGAGAGTGTGTATAATCAGTGTTTTGAAGCCAAAGATCAATTTAAATTATTACAACAATATGTCACAGAATACCTCGTTGAATGGGTAATTTGAATTTTCAATCCATCTGTGACCGAATAGACCTGAGATTTGTTTTAGCCTTGATTACACAATTAATAGGAGCATTAATTTACATGCAATAAATTAGATCAATACGAAACCATCACTCTGATACCATTTGAAGGGAGAAACAATCCCCGAGGCATGCATATTTTAAAATTTGATAATAATTATCATTGCAAAATTTTAAAGATTACATACTAATCTATCTAACATGCATCAAGATCATATCTTTGCCTTGTATATAGGATCGATTGATCCAAAATATGCATATAAATAAAAATATCAAGATCATATCTTGATCTTCAAGATGACTAGTCATACTACTTATCTTGAAACCTGCCTTAAGATCTAGGGATCAAATCGCTTACCTTAAGAACAGTAGGTAAATCCTTATTGCTCTGCAGCCGTTCAATCGTTCAGCCTCTAGTATCGTCCACGTGAAGCTCCAAATGATCGAATTTCCGGGAGTGCTAGCTCGTGGAAAAACAGCTTTGCTGATCTTGAATCCTCCCACTTGAATCTTCCTCTAAGATCCATCACGCTTCCGCTAACACCATAATCACCAGGATTTTTTTTTTCTAACCTTTTTAGAATTACAATCCATGACATATTGCGTATTGTTGTTCTGTGTTTTCTGGTAAGGGAATTCCCTCTATATATAGTCTCAATTTAGCCTTAACATTGAATTCTGACATTAAGAATTCCGTCGTTTGGTAAAAGCGAAGAGACACCGAAGGCGCGGCGCTTGGTTTAATTCCAACGTTCGGTGAAAACCAAAGAGACGTGGCTAAATCCGACGTTCAGTGAAAATCAAAGAGACGTGGCTAAATCCGACGTTCGGTGAAAATTAATGTTAGGCATTAAATTCTACATGAGAATTTAATCTCTTATGAGATGAGATTTTAGCCATCTCATCATATGAGATCCTTATGTGAGAGGTTTGAGTTCATGTGATGGTTTAATCTGATCTGAATTTTTGACTAAACCCACATAGATCATGGTCCAAGCCCAAATCAAATTTGGCTAGTCCTGAATCTATTTAAATCCAAATCAAGTCTAATTTCAAATCAATATTTGAAATTGACTAGTCCTTCTAATGGACTTAAACCAAATTGAATCTTATTCACTTGTACTTAACCCAATTGAGATAATTCAATCAATCAAATTGATTAATTAAATCATATACGATTCTCAATCGTTGATCAGCAAATAGATCATCCTAGGAAACTTCTATGCATGTGACTCTCTAGGTTCGAACCTAAGCCGGTAGCATAGAAACAACTTTCTATACTAATCGATGTGCCCATCTAGCAATGGAACCCGACGTCCGGATAGGTCGAAGAGTTGCCGAGCAAACTCCAAGAACCCTAAGAAACAGTTACCGTATAATTCATCCTCTTGACCACAAATGCTAAGGATGGCTTAAGAGCCTGTCAACTCTAAATAGCAAATCCATAAAGTGATTTCAACTTTAGTGATCATGTGACTTTCACATGAAGTGCCTTGGCCAAGGTCTTGCTAAATTGAAACACAAGCATTTCTCCTTTTAACGGGATAGGTCAAATTCCATCTTGATCCACAACTGACTACCACAAGTACTTGACTGCACCCAGTAACCTTTCGTAGCTGGATTAGAAATCCAGATGGTCCGGCACCTAAGTACAATGAGTTGCTTGTAAGCCACTGGTTGTGATCTTTAGGTCTGAAGGATACTTATACCTATATCTTCTCGGATTAACTCTTGACAGTAGAGTATCCGGAAATGAGTCACGTTCGGTGAAATGTACTCCTACACTTTCACCTGTATGTCATACCAGTGTCTCTACACTCCTTGGTTAAGAGGACAACCAACAAATATGATATACAACGTCCTATAATTGATAGTACTATGGCCCTGTCATAGTATATCATTTGGTCGCGAACTCTTTTAAGGACCTTCAAAGATAAATCCTCCTTTATCGTGAAGGAAGATCCTGAGGGCTTCATTACAATTAGGAGTTTAAGAAGATGTTCTTGTAATGAATAAACTGCCAAATAACTTTTATTAATATATAATTTATATACAATTTATATTAGAACAATCATCAAATGATTGGCTTTAGGATACAATTCCCAACATTAGATGCATACAGTATATGATGCAAAATCTCTAGTCGATAAATGCTAATGCCAAGCATCTCTTTTTGTGTGTCATTACCCCTAGTGACATAGTGGTTGCTCATTAGTACTTGACAATAATCTGCATATTTTAATCAATCTAAAGCTACATATATTGTTGCTCCTGTGTCTACAATCCAATGAGAAAAAAAGATAAGCAACAAATACATGCGAACATGCATAAGTAGAAAGAGAGCAAGGAGATGGGTTTACCTTCTTAGGCTTAGTGCACTCACAAGCTAAATGACCCATATTCTAGCAATTATAGCACTTGATCTTGTTCAAGTTTTTCTTGACATGCTTGCCTCTATGATGCCTAGTGACTCCACCCTTCTGGGGTGCTAGATTTCCTATTTTCTATGACCCACTCTCTTTTCCTATCCCTTGCACTTAGACCTATTTTCTTTATATTGTGCAATTTGAGCATCTAGCTAGCACTACACTACGATTGGATCTTTTCGCTTCGCTTCAAGCTTAAGATAGCATGCAATATCCTCAAAGGTTTTAATAACTTTGTTGTATGTAGACACATTTCAGTTGGTCCTAAGAGGATTAATTTAGAAAGTGACATAATAATAGCTTGAACTTATTGTCCATCGGTAAGATCATTACCATTAGCCTTCAATTCACTAATGATTGAAGACAACACTCTAAGATGCTCTACCATGGAATGTTTTAGGCCTAGCATATATTGATTGAACCTTGAGTTTAGGGTTGGCAGCCTAATAGCTATTGTGCCTCCATATTTTTTAGCAGTCCAAAAGTTCTGAAACTCCTAAATTAGATCATCTTGCATATAGCTCAACATAATAAAGTACCTTCTTATTTATTGTACACTAGTTTTGATAAGCTTCTTAGTCATAACAGTGTTGGATCATTTGCCCTTCCGCAGGTGGGTTCATGTTGTTGGTTAGGGTTTCAAATACTTTCTTCTCATTGAGGAGGTACTATATTTTCCTATGCCATATATCATAATTCTTTTGATCAAGTCTATTAGTTTTAGTCAAATAAGCAATTGAATTCTTAGAGGCCATTGACTTCATTTATTATGCAAATATTAGATTAGGCATATATCACTACAAGAGATTTTAAATATTGCGAAGCCCAAATGCATCGCAATTGCGTCGCTAAACATGATATTGCGACGCAATAGCGACGCAACGAGGGCGTTGCTCAACTATCCGTCGCAATACCCTTTTGTCGCAATTGCGTCGCAATATTGCGACTCTCTGCGACGCTCTTGCGACGCCACATTGCGTCGCAATATTGCGACGCATGAAAATGCGTCGCTAAATTTAAAAATAAATTTAGTTAGAAAAAAAAATTATTAAATATTGCGATGCATAAATTTGCGTCGCAATATTTAAAATTAAATTTTTTTAAAAATTATTATTAAATATTGCGATGCACTAATTTGCGTTGCAATATTTAAAATTAATTTTTTTAAAAATTATTATTTGTGACGCACTAATTTGCGTCGCAATATTTAAAATTAATTTTTAAAAAATTATTATTAAATATTACGACGCTCTAATGCATCGCAAATAAAAATTATTTTAAAATATTGCGACGCAAGGTAATTGCGTCGCAATATTTTAAAAAATTTTAAGATAAAATAATGACTCAATTGTAGTCGCTAATGTGTCGCTATTAAATTTATTTTTAAATTATTGCGATGCCAGGTCATTGCGTCGCAATATTTAATAATAATATTTTAAAAATATTAGCGATCCAATATCAGTCGCTAATGCGTCGCAAATTTTGTTTTTAAAATATTTAAATGATTAAAAATTAAAACGGTTAATTCAATTTCGCTAAATCTAAATATTGATACAAACATTTTTCACTCAATCCAAACAATAATATATTTCAAAAAATAATTTATATATTAAAATTTTAAAGTTTTTACATAAAAAAAAAAAAAAAAATACATCAAGAATCTGAACGATCACGTGGAGGCTGTGGAGGCTGAAGACTCTGCGACAAGCGTCTAACCATATCCCGCAAATAATGCATCTCATCTCGCATGTCTGCAACCTCCTGATCCCGGCCTCGCATACGATCCTCAAAATCCTGCTCGACCTCCTGCCGAACCTCCTCTGCAATAGATCTGCGAAGCTCCTGTAAACGCTCGGGAGGAAGATCAGCAGGAACTCGCGAGCTGGAGGCCTGATGGGGAAAAAATGTAGAAGCTCTAGTGCCCATACCATAGACCCTGCGGTCTCATGGCTGGGCACCAACAGCCTCCAAAAACACACGTCGACTCTCCTCTGCTGAGAGTTCGACGGGCGTCTCCCCATCAGTAGAGTCGACCTGCGATGCCTGGGAGCGAAGCTCCTCGACTCGTGTCTTGAAAATATGAAATCAACAATAAATGAGTTAATAAATTTCTCGAAATAAAATTTTAGAAATTAAACAGATACTACATAAATCTAATTTCTTACCGCAACCTCCCGTGATCGCGTGTCGACCCAGGAGCCGTCCCTCCTGGTGTGTGTCCCTGAATAGACGAAACTCACCAGGATCTCCGCCCTCCTGCTCAGACTATAACAATAAAAAAAAATGATATTAATACAAATATTTGTAAATAACTAAAATAGTAATTAAAATATTTATGTTTTCTTACCATACGCCGTCTGTGCTCCTGAATCGAAATGGAGCCCGAAGTATGACGGGAGAGACCCGTGCCAGGACCGCCCTTCTCAGATCGGCGGTTCGTGCTGGCTGATGCGGACCTCCTGCGCCAGCCATCGGACTGCCAGGCCTGCTGCCACTCGTGCCAAATACCCTCTGGCACGTGCGCAGGACGCTGACCCGATGACCTCCAACGATGAAGCATGTCGGAGTATCGGCGTCCCGTCAGAGCCTCCCATGCTGCCCTAATGGCATCATGGCTGGCAGGATCCCACGTAAACTTTTTCTGCATTAAAATAAACAGTTAGTTTCTGAATTTATTAACTTTAAAGAATTTTATATCAGTGATAAATTGTATTTAATAAGTTTACCTGAAACTCAGAAAAATAAAACTCCCTCGTGGCTGGAGATACGTGGCGCCAATCGTAGCCACTGGGATCTGCACGCCTCTGAAATACGGCGCTGATGTGGCTGGATACATGATGCTGCTCAATGAATCTGTTAAAAAATGCAAGTTTATAAGTAATTGACTTAAAAACATAAATAAAATATTTTTAATTAGTATATACTTACATCCCCTGAGCATCAAGTCGAAGTACAGTGCGGCCGATGGTGGAAGAACTCTCGGAGGTCTGTGCCGATCGGCTGGATGGTAATACTGGTGCAGAGATCGAAGGCTGCGCCTCTGCTGGAGATCCAAACTCTCCATCTCCGACGCTCATGTGATCTGATCGCAGGGCTACGTCTCTGCTCACTCCCTGTCGTCGGTAGATCTACCTCTGCCCGTCATACTGAAAATACTAAAGATTCACACAATTAAATTACGATTAATGATTGACTATGTAAAATTTAACACTTATAAAAAAAGTTAAATTTAAAAAACCTCTATGTTTAATCGGTGTCATTTGTTTCGTGAAATGTTGGTTCAACATCCGATGCCGTATCGGATTGCGATTCAGTTTCATTATCATCGGAAGGAAACCGAACATTTGCATCCGCAATTTCTTGGACATCACCATTTGGATCTCTAAGTGATGTTTCAGGAGCCCTTGTGTCGTCCTCAATTGCATGCATTTCCATCTCATCCTCTTGAAATGCAGGGCACTCGGCTGATTGACTTGATGAACTCTCCTCTAATACGATTGTTGAACGTGGGATTTTAGAAACGGCCCACCAATCTCGCTTGTCGTTGCGCAAACTTGGATATCCGCAGTAAAACACTTGCTGAGCTTGGGATGCAAGGATGAATGGGTCATATTTCTGCAATCTTCGTCGATGGTTCACTTCAACCAAATTGTAGTCGTTATGAACCCTTTTGCCCACAGGAACTATCGGATCGAACCAATCACAACGAAACAATACGGTTCGTTTCATAGGCCAACCGGGATATTCAACTTCAACCACCTCTACTAACTTTCCATAATAATCCTGCATATTTGCTCCAACACTTTCTCCTTTTACACACACGCCCCAGTTCTGCGTGCCTCTTGAAGCTGCTAATCGTTCAATCTGAAATTTGTACCCATTTACAAAATAGCCAGTAGAGGTTGTTACGGTCTTCAATGGCCATTGCGATAGACATTTAATGAAAATATTGTCGGTTGTCGACCATGGACCGTTGACCTATAAATTAATAAGCTATTCACATCCAATTCAAAAAATAAAGCCATTATCGAAATTGATTGAGTGATACTACTCACAAATTCATAAAACCAGTAAGCAAACTCCGTTTCTAATTTCTGCCCAATTGCAACTTGACTGATGTCGGGATTCATCTGTCGTTGTCTATCACAAACATCCTTATGGGATGAAAAGGATGAAAACTATGTTAGCAATTAAATATTATGGTATATTATAATTTAAATTTAAATTTTCAATTTAGCATTGAAGTATACACTTACTCAATATATGGATCGACTTCTCTACAGTTCATTAGGATGTAATAATGTGCTGCATTATACTCCATATCGCTAAGATTTCTTGACTTCTGCCCACCAAATGAACGGCCGATACCTTTAAAAATTGATATTCTACCGTCATTAGTTCTCCTTCGTCCACACATACGTCATCGTTACGACCAAGATTTCGGCTCCTCGTGTGGACGTGACCCTCAAAGTAATGCGAGGCAAAAGCTGAAACTTCTTCGACCAAGTGTGCATTGCATATAGAACCTTCAACCCTTGCCTTATTACGCACATTATTTTTTAACTTCTTAAGATACCTATATGTAAAGTTGCAACAAAAAATTAACCAATTTTTCAAGCAATGAAATAATATTTGAAATGTCAACATATCTTAATGATGTATATATTTACCTCTCGAAAGGATACATCCAGCGATACTGCACGGGACCAGCTATGCTCGCTTCGTATGGCAAGTGAACCGTAAATGCTCCATTGAGTCAAAAAAACTGGGAGGAAATATTCGCTCAAGCTTGCATAAAATAATTGGAATTTCCTCCTCAAGCCTTGCCATGGATGCAGAAGTAATGACTGCGGCAGATAACTCCTTGAAGAATAAGCTGAGCTCCGTAATTGCCTTCCAGACATGTTGCGGAAGCAACTCACGAAAAGCTATAGGTAATAACCGTTGCATGAAAACATGGCAGTCGTGACTCTTCATGCCGAACAACTTGAGCTTATGCAT